>CAIGRP010038878.1:0-21455 GCA_903798385.1 Fraxinus cuspidata
TTTGATTTTTGATTTGCTCGGGTATACCCTGAGTATTTGTTCATAACTTTTGATCCTTATAAAATTTAATTTACTGAAAAAAAAAATAATGTCACCAAACATATCATAACGTGTATTAAATAAACAACACAAACTACAATTATATTTTGTATGGTAATTTATAAAAATTTAAGCCATAAAAAATTTACATTATTTTTTAGGTTCTAGTAAAAATCTCAGTATTACAAAAATAAATGCACAATATTACGATACAATTCTACAAACAAAACTTAGGCTTCTAAATATCATAGAAAAGTAAAACAATACAAATAAGATAGAATAATCAATAATGTGAAGCCTCACCGAATTCATTGTCACAATATCCACCAAAATTAATCGCTCGACATAAAAAGGGTATTTCTACATAAAAGTATAACATTTATAAAATAAGTAAACATACATCAGATTAACGTGAATAATATAGAGAAAGATCCAACTACTTAATATATTGCAAAAAGAAGCACAATAACAAGAAAAACACAAATAAAGATATATCTACAATATTAGACACCTGCAACAACAATATTTTTATTTCTATATATAAAACAAATACAAATAAGCATCAATAGCGAATACTTCCTAATAAAGTGAACCCTAAAAAATATCAACAAATAAACGTAAAATAATACAAAACAATTAATCGAATCAATAAATTACAACTAATCACTGAACTCATAGCTATTGACATTGAAGAATCAACTACTTGGACATAAAAACAGCATTCGAACCGATAATCTAATAAATTGATGAATATCATCATAAATTTCTTTTTATTGTTCTACGCAAAGCATCTTCAACTTATCTTTTCTTGCACATATTCCACATAAACTCCTCCTTCCTAAATTATTCAAGACCACATCTTCATCATGAATTTTATGAAAATTTTTATTCGTGATTGTCAAAACAATATTTCTTTTTCAATGAAAAAATCTAGTAAATATTTTACCACCCAAAACATGATATATAAAACAACTAGACGACACGACAGCGACTAATTGAAACGGAATGAATGTACAATAAATAGAAGAAAGAAGGAACAAAACAAAAATGAGAAGCAAAACACAAAATAATTCATACTTTCAAAAACCAAACAGACTCAAAATTCCCAAAATAGCTTGCAAGAAAATAAACCGATGTAATAATTTCTTAACAATCACACAAACGCCAAGCGAAATTTGCAAACTAACCAAAAAAATAACAAATTCGAAAAAATATTTCTTGGCACCAGCTTCAACTACTCCATCAGCAAAAGTAGTCATTGAATCAACGAAAACCTAAATCTCCTTGCAGATTTTATGATAAAAATAACTCTGTAAAGTTCCTCGAAGTCAAGTAATCGCCACAGTAGAGAAAAAATGCAACAATTTGAAAACAATTATACTGAGATTCACTAAAAATTAAAAATAAAGGAAACAAGTTTAGGGCTTTTATAATGTATAGCAAAGCAAAAGGAAAAAAATTCTCTTAACCATCTCTTGTTATCATAAAAATAATAAAGACTTACCGATCAAAAATATATAAATAAAGACTTAAACAATCGAGAAAAGAAAATGGAAGAAATTGAATTCTAATTAAGCTCCGTGTTTGACAACCATTCTTTTAAAAACTATTTTTTCCGCATACTCATTTTAAAGCATACATTCTCAATATAAAATATTTTTTATGTAAACCCAAAATTTTTGTACTTTTTAATCACATATTCTCCAAAAATTTACTATTCAAAAATTCACTCTACACAAAAAAAAATGACTTTCAAACAGGGGCTAAGTGTTTGTGTAACAGATTGTAAATACATCGGTTTGGTAGATATTAAAATCAGAAGTCAAAATCAACAATTAATCTTAACCACCAATTTCATAGAACCTACAACTTTTCAGTTACATATTTCATCAATTTTTATTAAAACTTGTTAAAAATCTAATTTTAATCCATTTCAAACCGGGTCCAATGATCTTTTCACCTTTAAATGAGTCATTCGATCATTTGACTAGATAACCTAATAATTCAAATTACATGATCCCTTGTTGATGAGAATGTATTGGTCCAACAACTAACGCGAGTCATGACCCAACCATGGGAATGACACACAGAGAAACATAAAATGCATAAATTGATACAACGTTTTATATCAACTTCAACCGCAACATCATCAATTCTTGAGGCCAACACAAAAGTTCAACATTTGGTCACAAAAGGAATATATGGCCAAGCCCTTGCATTCTACAAAGAACAAGTCCACCATTTCCCTGCAAACTCAGCCACGACCTTCATTCTTCCGTCAATCATCAAAGCCTGTGCCCATTCTAAACACCAAATTTTGGGCCTTCAGATACACTGCGATGTCCTCAAAAATGGGTTTGATTCTGAATCTACCGTCTCAAATTCCCTCATCTCCATGTATGCAAAGTTTTCAGACACAAAAAGCGCGCACAAGCTGTTCGACAGTATGCCTCATAGAGATACCATTTCCTGGAATTCCATGATTAACTGTTATATTCAAAATGGGTTTTTCTTGGAATCATTAAAGATGTTTAAGGAGATGTATATGCCTCGTTTTGTGCCGAAATCTGAGCTAATTGCCAGTGTTCTCTCAGCATGTGTTAAAAGCGAGTCTTGGAGGTTAGGAAGAGGAATACATGCTCTTGTTATTGTTGATGAGAGAATAGAGAAATCGATTTTTGTGTTGTCTACATTGGTGGATTTTTACTGGACGTGTGGCGATTCTGATATGGCATTTCGTGTTTTTGTTAGAATGGAGGAGAAAAATGAAGTCTCGTGGACTGCTATGATCTCTGGATATGTTAATGATCAAGATTACATGAAGGCACTTGATTTATTTGGTGAAATGCAGGCAAATAATCTCAAGCCGAACAGAGTGACTTTGATTAGTATATTACCAGTTTTCGCTGAGCTACGCTCAATAAAGCATGGGAAAGAGATTCATGGGTATGCTTTTCGACATGGTTTTGATTCCGAATCTCATTTTTCAACGGCGCTTGTGTACGTTTATTCTGAATGTAAGGGAGCATTGCAGTATGCTAAGCTTATTTTTGATAAGTGCGCGAGGAAAGATGTAGTGATGTGGAGTGCAATGATTGCAGTCTATTCGCGTAGTAAAGATTGTGCTAGAGAAGCTAGTAGGTTATTTGGTGAAATGCAGATGGAGGGAATTCGACCCAACAGTGTTACTCTATTGGCAATGATTTCTACATGTACTAATCTTCTATCACTTAGCGATGGTCATGGAATCCACGGCTACACTTTGAGGTGTGGCTTGAATTCCAACTTGTTTATTCAAAATGCCCTTATTAATATGTATTCGAAGTGTGGAAGTCTTGAAGATTCTGTTCAAGTATTCGAGGAAATGAGGATAAGGGATTCTATTTCATGGAGTGCAATTATTGGCGCATATGGACTTTATGGTTATCCAGAGGAAGCTTTGCGACTCTTCTACGAGATTCAAGGGAGTGGTATTAAGGCTGATGCAATAACATATCTTGCAATTTTATCCACCTGCAATCATGCTGGTTTTGTAGAAGAGGGTCTAAAGCTCTTTGACAAAGCAATAAAAGACATAAATATATCTTTAACAATGGAGCACTATACGTGCTTTATTGATCTCCTGGGAAGGGCAGGAAAAATCGATGATGCATATGATGTCGTTGGCAGAATGCCAATGAAAGCAAACTCAAGAATATATAGTTCCTTGATTTCTGCTTGTAAACTTCATGGTAGATTGGATGTTGCAGGATTGCTAGCTCATGAACTTGTTAGATCAGTACCTGAGAGTGCTGCCAATCATGCTTTGCTAAGTATGGTTTATGCAGAATCTGGTAACTGGCTTGGGGTGGAAGAAGTGTGGAGAGATATGAAGGATAGAAAAATAAGAAAGAACTATGGTTTTAGCAAAATTGAGCTAAACAAAAGTAGCTTGTGATGGGACTAAACACTTGTAGAGGTGTCAAACGGGCCTAGCAACCATAGGCCAGGAACAGCCCAACCACCAGCGCCCATCTCGGCCCACATACAGTGGCAGGCCATGTGAGTCCCATCTCGCCAAAAATCATGTGGCACATCTCTGCCACCTGCGCTGGGCCAGGCAAGAAATGCTACAATGAGAGGGATAACATAATTCCTTGTGATCTCTTTCTTTGTGAGGCACTGGTAGGAGCCCTTGATTTTCGTGGCTAAAGAGAAGAATATCTGGCTCTTATCAGTGAACATCAAACCCACCTTTTGTAGCCTTTGATCAAGTGTCTGTCAATTATGTAGAATCTGGTCTGTGATTAGTGAATTTCGCTACTACATGTTTACAATGTTAAGTGCATAATAACCTTTGAAATGACTATTTTTTTAAACTAGACCGTTAAAGAATTTATTCATACCTTAAAATTGAATAAAACAAATAGGAAGAAACGTAGAATCCAACATTTAACAAATGAAATAGAAAACTAACTAGGCTTCTTATAATTTGTCAACGATAACGTTAACTTCCTGCGTATACGTGTTTTAAGCAATGATGAAGTTGCCTACCACGAGTATTCAAATACGGAACAATTACTTGTGAATAAAATAAAATTTATTTATAAAATCTGATCCTCTTGTAGAATAGTGATTTATTATTGAAAATAAGCATGTATGTTTTTATAATGGGTAAAGAGTAGAATAAAAACTTCCAAAGGAAGGGAAAAGCTCCAGCAGGTTTAAAACCATAAATATTAAAACTGCCAATGTATCCAGTACCTCATAAATAATTCAACTACACTACACAAAAGAACTGTTTCCTGCATAGCAACACGACTGCAAGAAAGACAACACAATTTGGCATTGTTTATCAATGGTGGATGCAGTTGTGGTGCTCTGTCGATCACCATCTCTCACGCAGAAGTCCAGTGTCGACTATAGTTTCACCTGGCAAAAACATAAAAATGCTATTAGCTCATAATGATTTATATATCCGTTTTTCTTCACCTCTCGTGTGACAAAATAGAAAGCCGTGATGAACAGTAAATATTAGCTATGAAGTCTCATAACTATGACATATTTTGTAATGTGAAAATAGATACAAACATCAGGTTTTCGAAAAAATGTGTCATTCAAATTAAAAAGTCAAATAAATAATGAATCAGTGAATTTATGGCCAATGCTTGCATAAAACATAACACCTCTGTCAAACAAGTAGTCACAACTGTGTGGTGTATTTTTAGACTGGTACAAACAACATACAAATTTGGCAATCATATTTCAAATTCTGCATTAGATTCTTTGTTTCTTGTGCAATTTGAAAAATTCGATGCAAAAGGGACGCACACATTGCAATGTAATCTCACTAAAGAAAAAAAAAATGAAGCTTTATCAATGGTCAAAATCAAGTTTATCTAAGTCTAAAGGCTGCTGCTTAAACCAGTAGAATAAAAGCCTAATGAGCCAGGTTCCACGTAGTAGTATGACGAGCCATTAGTTTGAAGTCTGAACCAATAAGTCTTATTGATTATCAATGGCCTTTACAAAATATTTTCACGGACAAGTCAATTCAATCAACTTTCAGAAGCTTCATAACTAAATGGCAAATTGCAATAACTATATCTCTTGCACCTTTTGTTGGAGGTAATATATTTTAACTCTCTACTTTCATAGGATGATAATATAAAGCATATCTAATTCACAGCCTTGATTAGCTAATTCGTAATCAAACAATAACTTTCAAGATGGTCACTAGTGAACACTTATTTTTATTAATCACAACTTTCAAACGGCAATATAACCAAATATCACGGTAACAATTCACTTTCTATTTACCCTGTCTCTTGTCAAATTAAACACCAAATAAAAAGGACAGAAATGAGATAAGGGGCTGGGAGATGGGTATTTATTTTGAAGAAAGTTCTCAAAAGAAATAAAAATCAAATGGATTAAGTAAACCAATAAGAAAGAGAGAGAAACTCTATAAATGGTACTCCCATCACCAAAAACTATATATGGGAAAAAAAATAAATGGTAAACATTGGAAAAGAATAAGAGAAGAAAAGGCCAAAGATACAGAATGCGAGAGATATAGAACAGAGAACGAGAGGACAAAGAAGAATTAGATATATGAAATTGTCAATATCACTTGACATCGAATGAATGGTCTTCATTATTAGTCTTATCTGTATTTAAAATCCCTAGTACAATTGGGAAATTCTCTAAAGAACAAAAATGGAAATTTCTAAACTTAATCCTAACATTTATTAAAAGAAATAAAACAAATACAAGAAAATAAAAAAAAATAAATTCTAATATATTTCTTATTCTTTTGCCTAAAATAAATGTTTATCTTTAGCATAATTCCAGTTCCAATTTCATCACATGCTCCATTACTTCTTCTCCCCCTTGATAACTCAATAGGAGCTAAACTACAAAATCTTTCCAAGGGTAGCGATGTTTATCAACGTTGACCAACATTCTGATCCTTTTTAAGACATTGATAATGATATCAATGGAGAAGTGTGGGAATCTGGAATGGAGGACTGATCTGAAAAAAACAAATGAAGGCAACGTGGTGGCTCGAATGTTCCTTGGTAAGGAAACAGATCTTCTATATTGAAACATGACTTATATGATGTTACTGACTTCAAGAACTTTTGACTATTTTGAAAGGCCTATTGGATGAATGGCCATTAATTTATAATTAGAAGAATAAACCAACAGATATGTTTCGCTCGTATCTTTGATCGCCTTTCTTTCAGATGAATGGAGTATATTTACATGGTTCTGGGAGATCAACAGGGAGCTGATGGCATTTATAGATTTGTTGGTTCATTATATGATCTGAAAACTAGATGTTCTCCCTCTCCCCTCGTTTTTTCTGATTAACAAGCAAAGAAATGAACGAGTGGCTAGCCTTCCACATAGTACAAAATTATCATCTCATTTAATACCTTCCAATCTCCCATGATTCTAATATTTTAACATAATCCAATCGTGCATTACAAAGCTATCAAGCCTTCAGACACCTTAATATAGTACCTAACGTGTGTGTGTGCACAACAAATCACTTATCAGGACAAGCATTTTGTAGAGTAACTCGTCAAGTTGAAACCAATTTCACTCATATAGCAATGCAAGAGCATTCCAATGGAGGTGATCAAGGGTGTGTCCCAATTCGTATGGGAAAAATTCAGAGTTCCGTGGGATTATCCCTCGTGTGAAGTGATAGCAACATGATTATCTTCTTTGATTTCATTCCACTTCATTATGGTGTGATTATCATAAGCATTTTTTTCTTTAATTTCCATGACCTTGTAACGAACTCAAGATGCAACTTCTTTTGCGTGCATCTCGTCAATGTACAATTAAAGTACAAATACAAAGTGGAACTCCAGGTTTTGATTTATGCAAAGGTGATTAGCTTCTTAAGGAATTCAAATTTAAGCCTACAATCAATTCCCCTTTCCTCAATTTCCTTAAACCCCTATAATAATCATAACAGCCTAGCAGCTTCCATTTCATCAATAATCAATTAAAGGATAAGTACCAAAACAAATTTACGTTAAAAATTAACATCTTTCACATTTATCTAATCAACGAGAATTTAAAACAGAATGTGGATAACAAGAGGTATAAACTAACCTCTTCGGAACTTGTATCTTGAGTTTTAGAAACTTCAATCACTGGGGGCGGATAAATTTTGTACTTCTTAAGAATGTCGACAACAACCCAATGCTTCCGCTTGCTCAGTGGCCTTGTAGGTTCCAACTTTACCTGCAATTACAATTAAGGTCACTATACTGTCATTATATTCCACACCCCCTTTAAATAACAACAAGATAAAACCAATAGCACATAAAAATAATTTATACACACAAATATAAATATATATAGAAAGAGATAGTACGGACGCGGTCGCCGAGGTTGCATTGGTTTTGCTCGTCATGGGCCATGAATTTGGAGGTGCGCGTAACATAGCGGTTGTAGACTTTGTGGTAGAAGAGGCGATCTACCGCCACCACCACTGATTTCTGCATCTTATTGCTTATCACCATGCCCACCACCGGCTTCATTTTTGGCTATTCAAATTTCTTTTCTCTCTCCACACACCCTCAAAAGTCTTCACCCCTGACTAAACCCTAGCTCTTTCATTTACGACGTCCATCGTTTCATTTAGAAGTAAATTGCTTGTTCGGTCCTTAATGATTGGTTTCACTTTGCACTTTGCTCTCAAACTGACGCCGTGTGAAACAATGAAATCAAGCGAAAATATTAAGAACACGAGTTTTGGAATCCATCAAATTATGAATGAAATTTAATAAATAAAAAATAAACAATGAGATAATCCTTTATTTATAAAGGTTTATAAGAAAACCTAATTTAATATGACTAAAATTAATGAAAACTTAACTTAAACAAACTAAAATTTAAAAAGAATTTAAAATAAACTAAATCACATAAACGACCATTAAAATTTTTAAATATTTTTCGAGTCTTAAACGAACTCGTACCGTCATCTTCTTTCCGAAATGCTATTGTAAGCTCAAACCAAAATTCGAATGTTCTCTTTACACTATTACTTTTTCCCCATTTTGATCCAATTCTTCAGCAATATATTCTACATCATAAACACTTTATCTTTAATGTTTCGCTACTCAATCTTCCATTTTGACAACAATTATGCTAAAATAGTTGATCTTATTAATCACATTCTCAACGTAATGTGATTGCCTCAACATGTAACCCATACTAATTTTGGTAACTTTGATGCCCACTATTGTATCCACTTGATCAAGACCATTCATTTTGAATATAGAAACCTCGTTATTTCCTTTATTTATTACATTTGATAGCTTACAATGAACACGTCATCCACGTATAAGCAAATAAGCACACCATGATTATCACAGACTTTTGAATATATACATTTATCAACATTATTATGTTTAAATCCAAAAAATAATATAGCTAAGTCAAACTTTACGTATCATTTATTTGGTGTTTGTTTAATTCAAATAAGGACTTTATTAATTTACATACTTTATTTCATTTTTAGGCAGAACAAAACCTTCTGATTGTTCTATATAAACCCCCTCATCAAGATCCACATTTAAGAATGTTTTCTTAACATCCATTCGATATATATATGCAAATTATAAATAGAAACTAAGGAGAATAAAACCCTTGTGATGTACTAGTGGGCTACTATAATTTGAGCCCAATAATTGTGGATGACTTATTTATGTGATTAAATGTCCAACCCAAATATCTTGTCCATTAGGTTCCAGAATTAATTGAAAACTTATTTTGGAAACATGCCTTTGATCTTATACATTCGCTTAACTGGATGGTTGACACGTGGTGCATTGATCACCGTCAAATGGAGGTTTTGCTTTAATAAATACATATACTACTCATAAGCCTTTTTTGGTTGATACCCCCCCCCCCCCCCACTTTGTTAGGTTCCGGAATTGATTGAAAACTTATTTTGGAAACACGTTTTTGATCTTATACACGTGCTTAACTTGATGGTTGACACGTGATGTTGATCATCGTTGGATGTAGGTTTTACCTTAATCGATACATATACTACTCATATGCCTTTTATGGTTGATATGATGAAACCCTAGCCTCTTTTTCAACATTTTGTCTGCTTCGTGCTTCTCTCTGAAATTGGTCATCCTTTGGAAGAATGTTTTGTAAATTCTTGAGTAGAGTTTTATAGCTGTTAAATAATAACAGTGATCTTTTCTTTGTGAGTGTTTGTATTATCTTTTGTGCGATATCAAAGTACGAGTATGAAAGGAAATTTTGAACACTTTTTGTTCTTCTATAACTGATACCTTCACCTATTTTGGGGATGTGCTAGTGGATTTGGGTGAAATCCTAACGGATGCTCAAAGGAAACTTTGGCCAATAATTCTCATGTGTTATTTACTTTCTTCTTGTTTTTAGTACGGTTAGTTTTAAAATCATTTGAGTCGCAAATCTAGGACCAACAATGGTATCAAAGCTTAAAATCTTTTTGATTGAGTCTGAAAATCTATTTTTTAAAACTTGATTTGCTCTTGGTTGACTTTTTTGTTTTACTGCATATATCGTATTTCAGACAATCTGTTAATATTCTTTAAGAAAAAAATCTTTGATCTGAACCCGGAGTCGATTATTGGTGTTCTTGAGTATTTTTTACACAACTTGAATTCTGGTAACGAATTTCTCAACCCTCTTTTATTTTTTTCAAAAATCTATTAAACAATTTTTAAAAGTGATTCATGAAAACCCCCTATATTTACCTTTGTCTAGTGGTTACTGAGAGAAACCTAAAATCTAAAGGAATTAGGGTTTCAGTCTAAGGAAATCCAAAAGCAATTCTCTGTTGTTTCTTGGAAATTATATTGTACTTTGTGCATTCTGTAATATTTTAGATTTTGGTTTAAAAGTTCATATAGTCATTTGAATTGCAATATTCTTCTAATTTGTGTGTTGATACTCAAATTGTACTTTATTTTTCAGATATACCTTATGCTTGTGAATAAACTCATTAATACATTCGTTGAATTTTTTCTCTTTTTGTTTACTGAATGTAAACATATTTGATAACTATACTTTTGCTGTATAGTATTTATCTATATCTAGATCATATCATTTACTTTGTGATTGGTTCACTGGAAATTTACCTGTATGATATATTATTGTTTATATCATTCTTGAACATCATCATTACACTACTACACAACATGATCACTAAGATAGATGTTCAAATGTAGGATGGTAAATGAGACTTTAGTCTTTGGCACCATAAAATGATAGCCTTTTATGCTACAACTAAAGTGTGCTAAGGTCATTGATGAATCTTAGCCAAAACATCTAGCTGCTGATAGGAAAATTGGACAAAATGAATTGGCTTAGAATACTATTTTCTTCATCTTTCCGATTCTATAATCAAAAAAGGAGATAAAACCTAGACCATTGTTGAATTGTGGACTGCCTTAATGAAACTGTATCTCACTATATCTCTACCAAATATAAGTGTTTTCTCTTAAGACAATTCATTAGCTTTAAGTTTGACCCTAGTACCGACTTAGAAGAAAACATGGTAGATTTAATATATCACTTGAGATCTTATAAATTGTGGTGAAAAGATCTCAGTTAATCAGAATGCAGTTATAGTCTATATAATGCACGTGGAGAGAAATATAAAGACATAAATAGTGCTCTAGCTATGATGGAGACGACTTGATTGTAGAAATTATTCATAACTCTCTTAAGGAAAGAGAATTGGAATTAAAATTGGAACATGGGAAAGTTCTTCATGTTGAGAATTCCTCGTCTAATTCAAAGTTTCAACCCAAGGGTGTGAGTAATTTCAATGAAGCCAATTATAATAGAGATAAGAATTTCACTAAGAAAAATGGAGGAATAATAAAGGAAAAGACAAGAAAACTTTTAAAGGAAAGGCAAAGAATAAAAAGTACTATTATTGAGGAAAAATATGTCATATCATAAAAGACCATTTCAAAAAAATTAATGACCAAAGGAGTGGTAATCATGAGAATGGCTTTTTTGCCATTGATGCTTCCTACAAAGAAGCATAAGCTAATATTAGGGTGGCTTACATGTCCTCAATTGAAAAGTCTGGTCAAAACTGGGTTTTTGATTCAGTCTGTTCTTTTCATATGAGTCCCAATTTTAGTAGGTTCTCTGATTTCTCAAAACTTGATAGAGGTTTTGTAAAACTTGGAAACAATAAATCATATCAAATAAAAGGCATTGGCAATATTGTTTTAAAATAAGAAAGTGGTCAGTTCATGGTACTAAAACATACTAGGTACGTTTCAACTTTAAGAAAAAAAAATCATTTCCTTAGAGGTCCTAGATATTGAGAATTATCAGATTGAGATTAAAAATGGTTTTACAAACATAATTAAAGACCAGA
The DNA here is from genome assembly GCA_903798385.1 of Fraxinus cuspidata. Classification (NCBI taxonomy): domain Eukaryota; kingdom Viridiplantae; phylum Streptophyta; class Magnoliopsida; order Lamiales; family Oleaceae; genus Fraxinus; species Fraxinus cuspidata. The sequence goes on from CAIGRP010038878.1 coordinate 11,945, forward strand.
AACTCATTATCAATTAATCTAAAACTAATGGAATCCATGTTATCAATTCTGAACTTGTTTCACCCAACATCATTGTAAGCTAGGTAGTACAATCTGATAAATCAGAATTATAGCACAAGAGACTAGGTCATCTTAGTTAAAAGGGTTTATAATTCATTTCAAAGAAAGGAGTCTTCGGAGAGGACAACGTTCAAAGATTAACATTTTGTGAACATTGTGTTATGGAGAAACAAATAGATTTTCTTTTTAAGACAAGTATACATAAGTCTCAAAAAGTGCTTGAATACATTCATAGTAACTTATGGTGCCCTGCTTCGATATCTACAGCATCTGGTTATAGATACTACCTCCTTATCATAGATGATTATTCAATGAAAGTTTGTATTTTCTCAATTAAACCAAAATTTGACACTTTCACAATTTTTAGAGACTGGAATACATTAATTGAAAATCAAACTGGTTAGAATATTAAGACAAACCTTATGGATTGACAATGGGCTTCAGTTTGCAATGTCGAATTTGATCAGTATTGCAATGAACGTGGTATATTGAGGTACAGGACTATGACATATGCTCATCAACAAAATGGAATTGCTAAAAGAATGAACTGAACCATTTTTAAAGGACTAGATGCATGGTGACTAGTACAGGTTTGTCAAAAATATTATAGGGAGAGGCAGTGAAGAATCTATGATATATGATAAATAGGTGCACTTCTAGCTCCTTAAACAATAAAATATCTAAGCAAGTTTGGTCAGGATCAATGCCTAATTAGTCTTATCTTAGAACATTTGGCTGTTCAGCTTATGCATTTCACATTGATTTAAAATTGGATCCTAGATCTTTGAAGTATGTTTTTCTAGGATATGGTAAAAGGGTTAAAGATTACAAGATATGGATAAAAGAGGTCAAAGATTCAAAGTGATAATATGTAATTCTGTGATTTTTAATTAAGATGATTTCCCATGTCTTGGTGACAAAACTAGAGAAGAGATAATTGGTAATGATTTTTTTTTTATTACTGAAATTAACTTTGATAAGCACAATGTTGTTTATCAGACTCAGTTTGAGGTAAAGTCACTTCAAACAGAGCCTCAGATCATAACATATGATGAAAACATGTATGATGATCAAGGTGTAAATCCTGCACAACTTGAAGAATTATCAACTAACTAACGATAGAGAAACGAAGCAAATAAGACCTTGTAGGTTCCAATATTGCACATCTTGAATCTAACCTCTCTGATATAAAACATACTTCTTATGAAAAAGCTATAGCCTGTAAAGAATCTTCTAAGTGGCTTGCAGCAATGCAAAATGAAATGAATTCTCTACGTAAGAATCAAACCTGGAACTTGATAGAAAAACCTAAAGACTTTAAGCTTGTTGACTGCTAATGAGTCTACAAGATTAAGGAGGATGAGTTGAAATCAAATAATAAAATATATAAGGCAAGACTTGTAGTTAAAGGCTTTACACAAAGAGAATGAATAGATTATATTGAGATTTTTTCACCTGTTGTGAAATACACTTCTATTAGAATACTGTTTGCACTTGTAACACAATTTTATTTTAAAATTAGAACTTGACATGAAAGCTACTTTTTTATATGGTTCTCTAGGGGAAACCACATACATACATACATGCATGTATGTATGTATATTATATTTCAGCCAAAAGGTTTTGAAATGAAAAAGAAGGAGAACTTATTGTATCTCTTAAATAAATCTTTGTATGGCGTAAAACAGGCCCCAAGACAATGATATAAAAGATTTGACTCTTTTATATAGGGCATGAAGTTCAATAAATGTGAATATGATCTATGTTTTTATTTCAAAAGAGATAGAGAGTTTGAATTTTTCTATTTGTCTTTATATGTTGATGATATGCTACTAGCTGGTCACAATTTTGTCGCTTTTAACTCTATAAAAGAAATTTTAAATCTGAATTTGAGATGAGAGATTTAGGATCTGCTAGGAAGATTTTAGGCATGGAAATGGAAAATTATTTTTGATACAAAAATCTTATATTGAAAAAGTGGTTAAAATATTTTTTTTTTCTTCATGATTCAAAGCCTGTTAGTTCACCTTTATCTGGTTATGTGAAATATCTGTTGATCGATCACCTAAAACTGAAGATGAACTTAAAAGAATGATAAATAATTTGTTGGATCTGCAATGTATATCATGGTATGCTCTAAGACTTGACATTGCCTATGTTGTGTGTTAAACAAAATTATGAGTAATCCAGGTGAGTTTCATTGGGAAGCAATGAAAAATTTGCTCAAGTACTTCAAAGATATATATCATTTAGGACTTATGTTTAGAACTGATAAAAAATTATTTTAAATTAAAAGGACATGTATACTCTGATTTTGTTGGTAATTTAGATAATATGAAGTCCACAACTACATATTTTTATGTGATAAATAATACATGTATTAGTGGGAAATCACAACTTCAGAAATTAGTTACTTTGTCCTCAACTGAGGCTAAATATATAGCTGGAACAGAGGTAGTAAATTGAATGAGTTAGGACTTACGGAGAATCAAGTGGAGCAATGTTCTGATAATTAAAGTGCCATTTTTCTAAATAAAAATTCAAGTTTTCATGTAGAACTAAGCACATTGATGTTAAGTTTCATTTCATTAGAGATATAACTGAAAAATCAAGTTGATCAAAATCCCTACTAGGGTAAATCTTACTTATGCAGGTACAAATGTAATATCACTTAGTAAATTCATTGACTCTTTGAGACTTTTAAATCTTGAAGTTTACTAAATTTCTTTTCTTTGTGAGCGGGTAATAAGAGAAAATGAAGTTAGTAGGTTTTTTACTTGACTCCATTTAGCCATGGCCTCAAATTGCAGCAAGGTGGAGATTGTAAAGTACTACTGGGCTGCTATAATTTGAGCCCAAGAATTGTTGATGGCTTATTTGATTATATGATTAAATGTCTAGCCCAATATCTGATCCGTAGTAAAGGTTCCAGAATTGATTGAAAACGTGTTTTGGAAGCATGCCTTTGATATTATACATACGCTTAAATGGATGGTTGACACGTGGTGTATAGATCACCGTTGGATGAAGGGTTTGCCTTAGAAGATACAAATACTACTCATATACCTTTTTTTGGTTGATAAGATGAAACCATAGCCTCTCTCTTGACACTTTGTTTGCTTTGTGCTTCTCTTTGAAATAGGTCATCTTTTGGATGATTGTTGTGTAAATTCTTGAATAGAATTTTGACGGCTGTTAAATAATAACAGGATCCTCTCTTTGTGAGTGTTTCTAATTTTTTTATAGGATATTAGAGTACGATTATAAGAGAAAACTTTGAACACTTTGTGTTCTTTTATAACCGATACCTTTGCCTGTGATTTTGGGGCTATGTTAGTGGATTTGAGCGAAATCCTAACGAATGCTTAACGGGGATTAAGAGTTGGAAGTGGTCGTTGAATCTCCAGAACCTTAAGCCAAAAATTCTCATGTTCTTCACTTTATTGTTGTTTTTATTATAGTTTGTTGAAAATCGGTTAAGTCAAAAAAGTTTGAATCACAAATTTGGGACCACCAATTTTTAATTGATGTTATTCGTACAACTGGTGCATACGTGTCAAAGTAATATATTCCTTCTTTTTGTCAATATCCTTTTGCCACTAATTTTCTAGTATTGTTTGACATTATTGAATTAATTTCATTATTCACAACATTTTTTCAAAAAATGCTATCTCTGAATGACATTGGTTCTTAATAAACTTTAGGATCAATTTCCATTTAAAGAACATACGGAGTAATTCTAGTGACACTCTTCTCATTTCCTCAACCAAATAGAGGGAAATAATTTAATGATCAAATTCATCCTATCATAACACTTTCCCCTTTCGAGCTCTTTTGCTTCTTCGAAATTCACTTGTTTCAACATCCTCGAAAGGTATTCCTACTCGTGATCTTGCTGAACTAGGAATCTTCACTTGATTTCTCTTAAAGAAATATTATCTGAATGTAACAAATTTTCAATGAATTCTACTTCTAGAGATTCAATAATTACGTTGGTTTCCAAGTTTAATAGACGATATGCCTTACTATTTTGAACATATCCTACAAAAAGACATTTGATCCCTCTAGGACTCAATTTAGTCCTTTAAGGATTCGTGTTCGTACAGTAAGTAAGATACTCCTACATTTTCTTTCAACGTGATATTCTTTCCTGATTTGGATTGTAAGTCTACATTTCCTTTGCCAACAACTTTTGATTGAACTTCATTCCACATTTAAATGTATCCACCTCTTGATAGATTTTGAAAATCAATCTATCATAAAACACATGTATGGTGGCACAAGTGTCATACCACCATCCTTGAATCTTTCATTTGACCAAATTCACATTGCTCACAGTAGCAACAATGTTGTTAACGGAGTTTACTCCGCCTTCTTGGATTGGTTGTTTGCAATGTTTGCAATCCTGAACATAATGTCCGACCGAGTTTGCTACACACATAACAAGAAACCTTGATTTTTTTCTCGTTTTTGTTATCTTTGTTGGGATTTGAGGATTTCATCTTCTTGGAATCTTTGTTGTATTTTTTTGGTTGATTCAAGGCGTGGGTTTTGAAAGTGCTCTTGTAAGAATGTTCATTCTTATCTCATGCTATTGACTTTTCCTCAATGCACAAATATTTTTGAATCTCTTCCAAATAATAATTTTGGGAATTGTGAAAAAAAATTCTTCCTATAACCCTTTAGTGAAGACGACAATTTTGCAATGATTGCACCAACTTGGAAGGTTTCGCAAAGATCAATCTTTACGGCCTTTATTTTATTGACAATAATTTGCTATTCATGAACTTGTCCTAACATAGGCAAGTTATCCAAAAATTTGAAATTGAACAAATATTTTTGCACGTGAAAATTCATCGATAATTGTATATGAAATTTGAAATTAATTACATGTCGAATTACGAGGAGATCTACAATAAGCAAGGAAGGAGACGAGGAATCACTGTTCGGATTCGTGTAGCGAAGATCAAAAATCGCATTATCGATGAATTTTCATGTGCAAAAAATCTGGAGCTTTTCTATGTTCCAATTTCTGCCTCTGCCGTCCTCCATTTTCTGCCTCCTTTTTCGTTTTCTCCTCCCTCATTTACTCCCTTTCTGCCGCCAGATTTCAGTTGCTTTAAAAAAAGATTCCTCTTCCAATTAGACTTTCATTCCTTTTTCAAATGGTTTAACGTTTAAGGCCAATTTCATTTTCATTAAACTTCTTTCCTGCCACCAACTTATGTTTTAATTGCATTCAATGCCCCCATGTCTTTCAAAGCGTGCAAGTAAATCCTTGGATTTCTAGAGTACAGAATTTGATCCCAAAGCTGTTGATTTTATTCGATTTCGTCCTTCTTGATTAATATTTGCTCCAATTACAAATTTTCTCCAAAAATAATAAAAAGCACAAATAATTAAGTATCAAATTCATAATAATACTAACAAAAGTCTCTAGTTCATTACATTTTAAGCCTATGTTTAATAGTCATTATTTGGTCAGAACAATGTTTTTGAATAATAATTTTTAAGAGGATGTGTGATTTAAAAATAGGGAAATTTTTGAATTTACGTATAAAATATATAATTGTATTAACGTGTGGTTAAAACTGAGTATATAAAAAAATTCCTAATAACGATTGTCAAACAAGCGCTAAGTCCTCATGAATAGAAATATTTGAACTAACCTTTAGAAGTCACAATTTCGTAATAAGGTCCATGAGACCGTTATTTTAAATTAATTAAAAAGAGAAAAAAATCTAACAAATAACCACTACTATAAAAGAGGGAATTTCCTGTGCACTGTTCATTTTTGTTACATCAATTTTCACATTATAACTGGTTTATCTACAGTTGAACTGACTCCACTATTTGTGCACTATTCATTTTTGTCGGATGGAATTTAATTTTATAACCGACTTCATCTCTCATGTATCTTTCTTCCATGCATATATAAGACTTCTCACAAGATTTCTTACAAATTGCAACAATTATTTGGACATTCCTCTATAGTTCATCATCTCCGGCGCGAATCCAAATTATCGTGCAGCACAAAGAGTAAGAGAGTTTTAGTTCAAGGTTTATCATATGGAAAAATTTATGTTCTTGAATAAAATCATCAATAAATCTTACGTTGGTATGGGTTTATGTTGTTGAATGAAATTATTAATAAATGAGGAGAAATTAAAATTTCAATTTTTAACCTCCTAAATACTATTTGCATTTGATTATTGTTTTATGTTTGTGCTAACATTTTTAATAAATGAGAAATTAAATTTAAATTTTTAATCTTTTCTGTACCGTTTTCACTATTTGCATTTGATTGTTGTTTTATGCTTGTGCTAACATTTTTAATAAATGAGAAATTAAATTTAAATTTTTAATATTTTCTGTACTGTTTTCATTGGATTATTGTTGACGTCATGAAGACACGGTAAGCCACTATGTCTCCCCACAATGAGGAGACACCTTCGTATTGTGGGGAGAGAGAGTTGAGTCCCCATTTTGAAACCATTGTGTCTCCCCACAGTGAGGAGACACATTCGCACTGTGGGGAGACATGGTTTCTTTGATGAGTCCCCATTTTGAAACCATTGTGTCTCCCCACAGTGAGGAGACACCTCCGCACTGTGGGGGGACATCGTGTCTTTGATGAAAAATTAAAATTTCAATTTTTTACCTCCTGAGTATTGTTTACATTTGATTGTTGTTTTATATTTGTGATAACATCTTTAATAAATGACAAATTAAATTTAAATTTTTAATCTTTTCTGTATTGTTTTCATTGGATTATTGTTGGCAGTAAGACACTATGTCTCCCAACAATGAAGAGACACCTCCGTATTGTGGGGAGATAGTTGAATCCCCATTTTGAATACATTGTGTTTCCCCACTGTGAGGAAACATCTCCACACTGTAGGGAGACATGGTGTCTTTTTTTGTGCGAAAATTGTTGACACGTGTTTCCCCATGTGTGAGAACAAAACAAGACATCATGTCTCCATACAGTGGGGAGACACCTCGTACTGTTGGGAGATATGGTGTTTCCTCATGTGTGAAAAATTGTATCTTCCCATAGACAGTTCCACACTATGGAGAGATATGACACCATGTCTTCCAACAGTGCAGAGCTATGTATCAAGTATTAATTTTTGTCAAGTCATATAGACAATTATCATCATAATAAACCTTTTTTAATAAGAAGATTATTGGATTGTTGTTGGCATAATGAAGACATGGGAAGACATCATGTCTCCCCACAATGGGGAGACACCTCCGTACTATGGGGAGATAAGTTGTGTCTCCATGATTAAGCTATTGTGTCTTCCCACATTGAGGAGATATCTCTGCACTATAAGGACACATGGTGTCTTTGTTGTGCAAAAATAGGAAGCACGGTGTGTCTCCATTTACGAAACACCATGTCTCTGAACAGTGCGGAGCTATCTCCCCACTATTAATTTTTGTCAAATCAATAGACATTATTATAATTAACATGAAAAGATAAAATAAAAAATACAAATAAATCAACTGGTAAAGGTTATGTGTTTCATTATTTATATTTTGTTCACTTAATGTTGATTTGGTTAAAACGCAACAAGATTTTAACATTGTGCATTGTATAAATAAAATAAATACTCTATATAGTGAAGTTTTATGACTTTAGTTAAATGTTAGTATAATTCTTATTGGTTACTTACCTGACTAACAAAATATTTTTCATTATGTCCAGATTGATGAATTCTTTGAAAAAATCAAGTCATGATGACTTTAATAATGTCGAAACTATTTCCGAAATCACAAATAAATCACATAATACATTCATTCGTCAACAACAAAATCGAAGACAGACGGATAGAAGAAAAAGAGTTCAAACCATAAGTATTGATCATCTCAAAAGGATAAATTATGTTACATTATCTAAAAACAATAATTCTTATGTACATAAAAAATCTACGCCTTCAACTTCAAATAACGAATTGGCTAATGTTTTTTATAATGAATTACATGCAAGTTTTAACCTACTGCATATACCAACTACTACATATGTATTACCAACATGTCACTATTGTAAATATTGTGGTGCGCGCAAATTTTATAGAGAAAAGAAAGGTTTTTGTTGCTCTGATGGAAATGAAAAACTTTNCATATGTATTACCAACATGTCACTATTGTAAATATTGTGGTGCGCGCAAATTTTATAGAGAAAAGAAAGGTTTTTGTTGCTCTGATGGAAATGAAAAACTTTTTATACCCGATTCACCAAATATATTGTATAATTTATTTATCTCTACGGAACCTACATGAATGGAATTCAAAAAACTTTCACGTGGCTATAATAATCACTTTGCCTTTACTTCATTTGGTGTGAAATATAACATGGAACTTTTTAAATCGTACCGAGATATTTACACATTTAGAGTTCAAGGACAAGTATATCATTATACAAATCAACTTTTACCAGAAAATAATACGCCAAATTATATGTAATTATATTTTTATGACACAGAAAATGAAATTCAAAATCGTATGACAATTTCACAAAATTTAATAGAATCTACTTTGATTCTTTTAATAGAAATATTAAAAATAAAACCATACAATAGATTTTTTAGGTCTTTAAGTAATATATCCAATTTAGAAAATTATCAAATACAAATAAGATGTCACGCTGGACTTGATCAAAGAGTCTTTAATACTCCTCAGAGGCGGAGTCAGTGGTGGGCTGCACTGGGTTTAGCCCAGTGTAGTCCAAGCCCAGGTGGAATAAAAATATAGGCAAATTGTTGGAGTCCACTGTTCAAGCCCAGTAAGAAGTAGCCCAATTGAAAATCCAATTCATTCCAAAACCAAAACCTTTACAGCTCACGGCTTCACCCAAATTTTCATTTTCAATTTTCACGGTTTAAGCCTTTGAGGGTTCCCTTTCGGTGACGGCGACACCATTACTTTCAGTCAATAAGCCTCAAAATTTCAACCGTCCGTCGTCCCCCGAAGTCTTCTTCTTCAGCACAGTTGGAGCCTTGTGCCTTGAGGTTTCACCATTTAAGAACTTTCAGTTTTTCCGTTTTTGCAATTTGCTATCAATCAAACGGTCCTTCACTCCTTCTCCTTCACCGCTTCACGGCTTCCGTTTCATTGAATCACTGTTCAATCTCTTCTACAGCAACACAGACCGTCCGAAGCCCCTGTTCTCACTCCTTCACGCCTCAGTCCTCACGGCTTCACAGGCTCACGGTTTTCGGTCCTTCAATGCATTTTCTTCCTGCTCAGGACCTTCACTCCTTCAAGTAATTGAAAATCCAACAACTATGATTTTAATGATTTAATGTTGGCAACAAGTACTATTTACTTAACTATGATTTTAATGTTTTAATCCAACAATTAATATTTACTTAACTATTTACAGACCGTCCGAAGCCCCTGTTGGCAACAAGTACTATTTACTAAAGTTTTAATGTTTTATTTT
>CAIGRP010038880.1:0-12132 GCA_903798385.1 Fraxinus cuspidata
CCCCCCCCCCCCCCCCCCCCCAAGGTCCGCCTCTGACTGACTTGGGATGGCTCGATTTGAGTTACGCTAAAAATCAAGTTGTACCGACTTCATATGATTTGATTTATTTCCATTTTTACGTTTTACAGCATGTACAACCGATTGATGCAATGCTGGTGGAAATATGTTTTCTTCTTACTCTAAAAATATTTTCATTATAACCTGTGCAATTGAAAGAAAAATAAATTTTTAGCATAAAGTACATTTTTTATGAGAGTTTCGGAGAACACGCAAAGGTGAATTGCAGCAAAAGTTCCCAATATTTTTCATTCTTTTGTATTTTTATTCTCAATCTATTTTTGGATAACTAGATCCGCAACCTTTGATTAATTAACATTATTCATTCAAACGGATGTAATCAATCCAATTTTCTTTTAGTCAATTAGTTTGATTAATAAATTTAAAAATTTTAAATGATAAATAGACAATTCATTTTTTCCAAAAAGAAACCAAAAAAAAAAAAATTTAAATCACTATTAAATAATTTAGAATATTTTTGGACATCGTATTCCAGAAATTCATGATGCCGTTGCCACAGCCAAAAAAATCATCTTATCAATTAAGCTAATACGTTAAGCTCTTTTCAAGTTCGAGTTCATACAATGCTCAAATAAAAATCTAAAATGGGATTATAACCTTTCCATTTTGGGATTTTGCTAAACGAATTATCGCGACATTACAAGATTTGGAGATATTGGTTGAAATATATCTATTCTTCCGAGTTTTGGATCTTGGTTTAAGGAGATATTCTAATTTTTTGTTTTTTGCATTATGAATTTTATTCTTTTCCTTTTTTTAAAAGTATTTTAATTAAAAATATTAGAAAGACTATTTTGCCCATTTGAATTTTTCAATATTCTTGTCAAATCTATTGAATAACGGAAAAATAGATGAAAACCATCCATTTTGATGAATCCTGCCCATTTATCAAAAGTTGGGAATTTAGTTGTCAAAGAAGGTTGGAAAGAGTGCAAAAGAGTTCATGGTTGAGGATGTTTGCTGCAATTTAGCCATGCCTTGTTATTTTACGCCCAGTTCGATTTTGCTAAAAATCAATATTTTAGTAGATTTTAATAAAAGTAATGAAATGTGTATTTGAAAAGTTGTGAATTCCGTAAAATGTGTAGTTAAAATAATTTGTTGATTTTAATTTTAATTTTTTTAACTTTTTAACTAAATCAAACTCTTGCTTTACTTTTAAAATCCAATTTATGAAGTTTAGTTGCAACGGGTGAACTTGTACTTTTAAAGAGGGGCACCTTACAAAAATACCCTTAAAATTAATGGTCATTTGAAAAATCATATGTAAAGTATTTTGAAAGTGAAAAATATTATGCGAAATTAAATTTCACTTTTTAATATAAATGAAAAAAATAAAAAAATGAGACAATATGACTTTTAAAAGAGAGACTACAATTCTATGACGAAAAGTGACATAATTTTATTAAAAAGTGATATTTGTCAAGTGATGGAAAAAAAATTTGTGACAAACACTAAAAAAAGTAATAGAAATTTAAAAAAAAAAAAGTAACAAACACTAAAAAAAAGTGACAAATTTTTTAAAAAGAAACAAAACACCAATTAAAACACTAAAATCAGTTCAATAAAGTGACTAAACTTTTCATTTAAATCCCTTTCCATCTCGTGCAAAGAATATAACATGACTTTCCATTTAAACCAAAATTGTTGCGGGATTATTAAGTCACAATTCTACAAAAAGAAAAAAGATAGAAAGACGGCAAAAAAAGTGACCAAAAAAAGTGACAAATACTAAAAAAAAAAAAGACAAAACACCAATTAAAACCCATGTTTATCACTTAAAAAAGTGATAGAAATTTATATACAATAATAATCAATAAAAAGTGACAAAAATTTTTAAAAAAAGTGACAGTCACTTTTTTTTTTAAATCAAGTGCACTTTTTATTAAAAATTTATTAAAAGTAATGTTTGCCTCTGTCCTTCTTGGCAGTTGGTGAGGTCAATCCCCCAAGGTGGATGTAGATGTGGCTTAGGGATGGCAACGGAACGGGGCGGGGGGCCCCGCTAAACATTTCCCCGCCCCGTTCCCCGTTTAAGGCGGGACGGGGACGGGGCGGGAGTTATTCCCCGTTTACTTCCTCGTTTAAATTTTTTTTTTTTTTTAGTTTTTGATAATTTATTTTTATTGCTCTCATTCATTAGATTTAGACAAATAATTTTAATTGCCATTCTTTATTAGAACTAATGAAAATTTCAATTTAAAGTATTGAATTATAAAAAAAAAAAAAATTAAACGGGGCGGGGGCGGGGCGGGAGGATTTCACACGAATAATGTTAAGGATGGTAACGGGGCGGGGTCCTTGCCCCGTTTACTACCCGTTTAATTTTTTTTTTAGTTTTGATAATTTATTTTTATTGCACATATTTATTAGATTTAGACAAATAATTTTAATTGCCATTTTTTATTAAAACTAATGAAAATTTCAATTTAAAGTATTGAATTATAAAAAAAAATAAATAAATAAAAAAATTAAACGGGGCGGGGGGGCCGTTACCCGTCCCCGCCCCGGGGAGAAATTCCCCTCCCCGAATACCCGTTTAAGCGGGTTTCCCAGCCCCATTCGGGGCAGGGCCCCGCGGAGATCGGGTTTGTCGGGTTTTTTTGCCATCCCTAATGCGGCTGCGGAAGAGTTGCAACAGATGGAGTTGCCATAGACTTGTGAAAAAGCCCCATGATCGGCGAAGGAGACACGCCGGTATGTGCTCGATAGGCTGCTAGCCCGAATACAATGGTGGCGTCGCCCCCGATATTAAGGCGTCTGCCGATTGAGCTTCACCATCTATGTCTGCTCTTTTCTATCTGTTACAATAATGAAAATGGGAAAAAGTTTAAAATACACCAAATGGTTCTCTCTCTTTACATTTTGGGGTTTGAGACTTTGAGACGTATTAATTACGTATTAAATTGTTTAATTAGTTTAAAATGTATTATTCAATTTTGTTTCCCTTTGGCCGCACTGGGCCTAATTTCCTCTTTAATAAGAAGAGAAGTGGAATTTACACCAAAGCAAATATTTAAATATCACACTTCAAAAATCAGATATGAAATATATTTAATCAAAAATTGACAATTTAACATTTTTAATATAAATAATTATATTATAAAGTAAAATATATAACCACATCCTCCAACCCAATATAACTCTCTCTCTCTCTCTCTCTCTCTCTCTCTCTCTCTCTCTTTCCTGCCAAAGTCTGTAGTCTACTTTTCAGATCTTTCTTTAATAACTTTTGAGAAAAAAAAATTGAGACAAATGGGGTTGTGATTACAAAGAGAGGGGATTGAGGGAGGTTTTCTCTTGTCGAAGTTTGGAGAGAAGGTTGAAGATTGAGCTCCTCTCTCTTGTTTATAAAACATGTTCCTATCAATCGTTTTATTTAGGAGTTTGAAGTTGTTTTTGCATTTGTTGGTGTAATATAGATGAGACGATTTTGGGTGTTCACACTATAGCTATAGTGCATAAAGAAAAAAGCTTTATTTTTCTTGGATTTTCACTGTAATCAGGTTTGATAGTGCATTTTTAAAATTCTTATTACTACATGTGACCAACTATTCAATTGTAACCTTAAAATACGATATTTTGTGAAAAATAATTTGTGAGGAATAAATAAACTGTGACCTATAAATTTTTTGATTTGTGACATATCAAAATTTTTTATTGTGACCATGAAATAATTTGAAATCAATTAATTTGATAATGTGTAACCTATAAGTACGCACATGTGACCATTAATTATATAATTGTGATATTAATATATTTAATTAATAAAATGAGTTTTGAATTAATTAATTAATACCTAAGTTTTGAATTTTAAACCTGAAAATTAAATTGTCCCAGACTTAATGTTTGAATTATAATTTTTCCCCAATAAGAATTTTTCTCATAGCAAATTGACAAGAAAAGGTTTTAAGCCCATAAAAGCAAAAAAGGAGGGTAAATTCCAATAGAGGTCTCCAACCATTCCGTTTGCCCATGTCCATTCTTCAATGTTCTGTTTGTGATACCCAATATTCCCAACTTTTTAAAATTGTGTGATCAATATCCCAACTCAATAGAAATTATCTTTTTATAAGGTAAAAGGATACGCAGAAGACACGTGATACATAAACAATTTATATAATTGTCCAAAAATAATTTCCTCCATTTTTATAAATGCTAAGTGTGTAATACATATACCATACAAAAATGCAAAATCTTGTGTTCGGATTAATATCCATTCAAGCGATCCTTAAAATAAAATTACAGTTTGACAATTATAATCGTCGATCATTTATCAAATTCCTATTATCTGTTCTTTTTCCATCTTCATATATGGTTCCGTAATGGTAGAATACCCATCCATAACGAAAAGGTCACGAACACAGCCGAGACATGATTGGGGAACACAGCCGAGACATGATTGGGACTAGTAAACACGAAGAAACCCAATAATCTCACTAAAATGGGTGGTTCAAACATCAGATAATGAAGAGATGTAGACTCAATTAGCACTAAAATGAATCAGTTGACAACTATAGCATTTCTTGTGAACATTTAGTACCTCTTTTTGACATGGAAGATAGCTCCGAATCAAATAAAATATTTCAAACATGAGTTTCCCATACCACTTGAGAAGAAAAATATCGCTTGTCATATTACCCCTTCTATGACTCAATCACAACTTGTTTAACTTCATATGAAAGAAGTACCCTCACCTTGATTTTGAATTAAATTATAATTTACTCGCGTTCTCTTTTTAGATAGTTAATATTTTTTCAATCCTTAGCACTTCATAACTTTCTTCTCTCTAATTTTTTTGTAGAAATACTTTCTACTGTTCTCGACCTCAAATTTCTCGGCCTCAAATTTATGGAAAACGCGACTTATTATCACCCTGTTTGATGCACATTAAAATGGAAAGAATACATTTTTTTTGTGATGTGATGATGAATATGTGGTTGAAAAAGAAGGAAAAGTTATTGATGTGATGAAAAATATTATTTTATTTAAAAATATGTAGTTAAAAATGAGTAGAAGAATCATAATGAAAATTGTAACGTAACTCAATCATGGGGGCTACGACAGAGATTCAAGGATCAACCTTGTTCAATTATTTTTCTGAGAATATTTAGCAAGACGGCCATTGACAAGTAGCTCCCAAACAGGCCTTCCTGTTGGGTTTCTGTCCTATACTTGTCAATCATAAGTGACAGAATGCTCATTCCTGAACAGTACTGGAATTCAACTATAGTTTAATAACTGGAGACTGGTAGAAGCCAAACTATTCACATCTTTGGTGCACGGGATTGGATGCAAAAATCTAACCTTTTTTCTTCTTCTTAATCACATCCCAATTTGTCGAAGTCTTTATATTGCAATGTGTCCAATCCAACGTGTTACCAATAAATCATTGATTTAGGAGAGTATAGCAAAAGAAAAAGACCTCACCAATTGGATTGTGACAGCTACACCTCACTTTTCTTCTATGTCCACGTGGTATAATTATGATGATAATCTACCTCCAGAGAAATTTCGACCACTTCTTTGTCGAAAAATTCTTATCATAATTAGCCCACTTGATTCATGTTTATCTTCTATTGATGTTGATCCATCGGTGAAGTAGATCTGGTATCCCATATCTAATGAAGTCTTTGACAAAGGACGAGACTCCAACCCCCCCTCCCCCTCGGGGAATGTTTGCCGAGCTACAATTTCTCAATGAACGAACTGAGTGACGAAAAAGGATTCATAACTCTAATTTTGACATAAAGAACTTGAGACATTGTTAATACACTTACCTGCATCAATGTTTCATTGGCAAGCACGGTAAGGCACAAGGAATGCTAAGGTCGAGTGGTCGAGATGGGGAAGACAGGCACATGAAAGACTAACTCCTTTAGCGAGCCTCAAAAATAAGCTGTGCATGAGTTAGTAATGCACGTGCCCTGCTTCTCCATCTTGCTCAACACTCACCTTTCGAAGAGAATTTCTCGAGACCTCTCTTACGTTCCTGACAATGTCAGAGCCATTCGGTCCGACAGAAAGCTAAGCGAAGTAAAATCTGAGGCCAATCTGATGCAGTTCTCTCTCATTTTATAAGATGCAAAACGGAGTCTATGTCCTTAAAGGACCTTTCAAGCTATTCTATTACATATACAATATATAAAAAGACAAATTGCCACTTCAATTTTGCCTATGCCACTTTTTAAGTTTTAACCCGCACATGTTTGTATTGATTCTTTAAAATTCATTTTTCTCCGAACTCATTTTAGATTATCATTCTTAAAATAAAAAAATAAAAAATTACAGATAAACCCATAGTTTTTTTTATATACTTCTTAACCAACGTATTCTCCAAAAAAAAAAAAAAAAATACTTTTTACATAATTTATTCTCAAAAAATTTATATCAGATGAATAATATAGACAATATGTTAAAGAATGTTTTATCCGGTTACATTTGTGAGAGAGATTGAAAAGTTAGTTGATAGTGGGACTCTCCGCAAAAATAGACCACCATCAAGCACTATGCAAATAGTGTTACAGTATTAAACCTTTGACCTATTTAGATAGACATTCTGAAAGTTAATTGGTGGCACCTGAATAAACAGTAGTAATAAGTCTGTTGTGAGTGGATTTGCTTTTCGATTTTAGTAGTTTTAAATTTTTCAGTATGTCGATTTGAAACGGGGAAAAAGAATTCATGTGGGTAATCTTATTTAAAAAAAAAGAAGAAGAAGAAGAAACCGATGTTGCCATCTTGTCGCTGTAGGCAATGGGGGCAAGTAAAAGGCTCTTTGAATAGCTCTATCTGCTATTTTTATTAGGCCATCTACAGTTGTTATCCCAAGAAACGATTTCTCCAAGTTTTTTNAAAAAAAAGAAGAAGAAGAAGAAACCGATGTTGCCATCTTGTCGCTGTAGGCAATGGGGGCAAGTAAAAGGCTCTTTGAATAGCTCTATCTGCTATTTTTATTAGGCCATCTACAGTTGTTATCCCAAGAAACGATTTCTCCAAGTTTTTTTAGTTGTTGATCGTGCTTGTCTCTTACGATGACACCTCGAATCTGATAAATTGGTGAGAAGATGGTCCCTCAGATCATACCTCTCTTCATCTAATAGCATAGTATGGTGGTCAAGAATCGAAGGTTGGTTTCTTCAGTGGCCTAAGGAGTGAGGGCGCTTTTCGAGAAGCAATCGACTTGGGATGAATATTGTAGGTTCTTTTTCTCTCGCAAGCACCTTTTCTTGAACTAGAATCAGGGGAGAATGAGAGAAAAGGGTGATCAAAATGTCTCATCAATAAAGTGATTGATTTTCGAATATTTCTACTCACTCCCCATTTTTCAATAAATTATAAAAAAAGTCAGTTCCCCAATGGGGCCTCACTCCGAAAAGGAAGAAGAGAGCTCAGAGGGCAAAGAATGTCAACCTCAAATAACTTGATTTCATTGAGTTGGGTGTTTAACCGGAAAGTTACTCAATTTAGTTAGCCAGATGAAGGATTAGTGATGTCTTTTCAAATAAAGAATCGGATGCTGAACTCCAAAAGAGGAGATTCTTGACTTCTATACTCTTGTGTACTCTATCCTTTATCTCAAAATTAAAACGACGTAATATTTGAACTTAATAATCCGTAAAAAAACGTAGAAGTTGCTTCGACCTTCTGAAGCAATCTAGAACAATTCTTAAACAAGCCTATAAATTTGGTTGATGCACTTCAATTATGAGTCTTTAATTTGGTGCCTCTAAACACAATTTGTTTGTGTGGCTATGCAGAGATAGAAAAGGACTTTATTATAA
Organism: Fraxinus cuspidata; assembly: GCA_903798385.1. NCBI lineage: Eukaryota > Viridiplantae > Streptophyta > Magnoliopsida > Lamiales > Oleaceae > Fraxinus > Fraxinus cuspidata. Next base: position 7,863 of record CAIGRP010038880.1, read on the forward strand.
GAATAGACATCCATATTCTCCGCAAAAGGATTGTGAAAATCTAGAACAGCCTATAAGAAAACTTATCTAATCTGCAGCAACATATGGTCTTGGCTAGCTGGGGCATAAATATTACCAACATTTTATGAGGAAACCTTAGTGGACAAATCCGTAATCGACCAGACTAGACAATATTGAATAAAAGTTAAAATTTTATTATAAATCTATCTCATTCCGTCTGGTATTACTAACCAAACTTTTTGTAATTGCTTTCCACTATATGATAGGGACAAAAGTCGACCTTGATGGTTCGTCGGTGGAATCATTCAGTACTGGATTGAAGGGAAAAAATGGTAAAAAAATTTGTACATTAGCCTGTAACATGATTAAAGTGCAATTGAATTACCTGGCTTTCCACTAATAAAGGCACAAAGAGAATATTAATGCAAATTGCTTTTTCAAATTTCAATTTTCGAACTACACTTGACATCATAAAGCCTAAAAAGAATGATTAATTTAAAATAAGTGGTATTTGTGGAATGAGATTAAGGAAAAAAGGAGCCGACAATGCCGTTAAACAAATGGTAGTAATGTCCTATATAGTACTTGTTCAAATGTGTTACTTTTTTTTCCTACTTGTATAAATAAAATAAATTGCTTAGTCCTAGTTTGGACTTTGGATTAACTAAAAAGTTGATAAAATTTAAGATAAAGTCAACAATTGATTTTAATTATACATTTCATGGATTTACAACTTTTATTGGCTTTTCAACTGCGCATTTTATCGATTTTTATCAAAAATTACTAAAAGACATATTTTTAACATAACCAAATAATGGCTTATTATGATAGTGAAGTATGGATTATTTCAAAATAAATAACTTATTTTATATTTAATTACTAAAGTTATTACTTGAAAACTTATACTTAAATAATAATAAATAAATAAAACACTAACAAGCACTTATTGATGGGACGTAACTAAAATTTGGCCATTCTTCGGTTCTTCCAAGATTTAGTAAATCCAACTTGTCGATTGAAATTATTAGCAGTGTCATTTCTTTGGTAAGAAAGGATATCCAACTAATTTTCCGTTAGCACTTCTATATGACCATTTGAATATTTATATAGCTCTGGTTCGAGCCCATTTTATCAAGAAATTATTTTTTTCAAAACTTATTTTTAACTATACATTTTTCAATAAAATAATTTTATATGTAAATCGATATGTATTTTTTTAATATTGTTAAAATTTGGGGTTCCATCTTAAAAGTTCAACATTATTAAGAGGAGTAACACAATCATTTATAAGTTGATTTATGTTTCATCTTTATTCGATGTGGGATTCTATCCCTTAACATGCCCTCACAATATGGTAGCTCGTTTGAGCAGACAAATCTTGAAATCTGTATGCTCACTTTTAGAATCTTAATCGAATCGAATTGCTCGTTAAAGTTTAATAGGTTCTGATACCATATTAAGATTTGGGGTTCCATCTTAAAAGGTCAATCTTTTTAAGATGAGTAACTCAATCCTTTATAAGTTGGTTTATGTTTACATCTTTATTCGATATGAGATTCTATCATTTAACAAACATACTATTCTAAAATAAATTTTTCATCAAAATGAGGCTCAAACAAGGATATAATGGAAGATATCCGACTTTGACAACGTTTTCTAGTTTCTAGTTTTTCACATAAATTTTGTATTGTTATTCTTTATATATTTTATATTTTCTTAATTTCAAATCACATGGACATGGAGAAATCTGATCTCAATTACCAACAGAGGTAGCATAAGAAACAAGATGGTGGTTATTCAATTGATACTATTCTCACCTATAGTAAACAACATGAATCACATCCTACGTTTTTTCATAGTACTAAATTTTCTCTTAGAACCAAACTATTAAGAGAAATATTACAGCTCGACTAAACACTATGAAGATATGTAAGGCATCGTATTAAACAACTTCCAATGGTAGAAACAAATTCACAGCAAAAAGGAGGGCCGCACACTGACATTCAACGTCTTTTGAAGAGAAGTACCTCCTCAATCCTTGAACATAACTTGCTAGCAACATTCGTAACTTCACATTATGCTTCGAGATAAATTGTAATGGAGGTCTCTAACTTCATAAATTTGTGCATATGCATCCGTGATCTTTTGTAGCATGTTAAATCTCATCAGATGGTTTCTATCTAAGTTACCGTTAAAAGTGTATTGTGCATCTCAAATATCTCATTTCCGAAGAATAAAGTAAATAGATGCATATTTTAATTAAAAACAAAAAGAAAAAGAAAGATAGTAGGAAAAATGTGTTGCACCTTCTCAACCGCACACCACCAACTCTTGAATCCCGAGTATATCCCCATATAAACCCCCACTTCCCGTCTTTCATTCTTTCTCATCCCACCTTCTATGGTTTTCTCATCCCCATTTGTTTTTCCTCTCAAACCCGTTATTTCCACCCCTCGTTGCCTTCCCTCATTCGTGATGTGCAATTTGGAGTTTGGGATCGAGATGATAAGGTGTTACAAATTTGAAAATGCGATAGACTTCCTTGCTACAATGCTAATAAACTAGAATTACTTCAAATATCTTCGATATTTTAGAAAGGGGTGCCCATGAAAGAGGTATTAAAGGCAGGGTGCACGCATTGTTAATCACTTTCCATGGACAAACCCAAAATCATGTCTTCAAATGGAGCTCTTGACCGAAGAAGTTGGAAACTATAGGTCCCTACAATCAATAATTTAAAAGTTAAAGCAGTTCGTTTCTTCATGTGCCGTATGGTTTCATGAAGTAATTGAGTGTTCCAGGAGAATAGTTCAATATTATGAATGGCGAGATTAAAAGAACTTGCTAGACTGATGGTATAACAATAAAAGTCGATAATACAAAATAATCACTTATAAGTAGATAATTAAAAAAAGCTTGAATTTGAAACAAATAGCAAGGGCCACCTCTTAGGTACCTCAACTTCTGAAAATTGACCATTCTCCCAAAAGTTCGAGTTAGAGGCTCAAAATTAGAGATGTAAATGTGTGTCATTTTCTTTCGTCTTTCATTTTTGAAGAATATTTAGCAATCGTGTTATATAAACAGACTCAATGACAAAGATTAAAAATAGGAGGACACGTGACGCAACATCATTGACAATTTGAAAAAAAAAAAATAGCCACACAGATGCTACCAAGGCAGCACATGTGCCTACCCCTGCTGCTGTTTACAACCCTGTTTGAGTAGCATTATTCAATATTTATTGATCCTGTCATGCTCATGTTTGAGTGGATTAATACAAAATGATATAATTTGTTGTTACTAGTTTTGCTTATCCGATTTTGATTATTTGACAAGAGAAATATGTTTAAACTAAAATTATATCTGAGAAAATCCTAAACAAACTTTTGGGAAAAATCTTGACCTTTGGTTAATTTTAAACAATTTGAACCCTAGGAAGTTTGCCACATCCATTTACCTCTGTGTGCCTAACCAACGTAATATATTTGGATGAGGAAATTAGGATCAGGACAACTCAAAATCAAGAAAATAAATTAACATTCTTGTTATTATTAATGCAAATTAACATTAAATTTACGTTAATTTTCAATTGTAAAGTTTTTGCCAATTTTTGTTCTAAAAGTGACATAAAACAAAAAGTGATATTATATATCTTTTTTTTTTTGTTTCAAAAGTGATAAATTTTGTGTGAAATAAGTATCATCTAATAGGACATTTGAGAATGAAATACGGTTCGAATTCATCTGAAAAAATAACTCTTGCTTTTGCATTTGATTGCTGAGGCACAAAATCGCGGAGTTTAGTAAGACCATTTTTAACCATTGAACTTTTGTATATTCATGTTAATTTGTATATTTCAAAAGTGACATATCGTTAGTATTTTTATTAGAAAAGTAAACATGAATTATAAGTCTATAATATGTATTATATTATGTATTAGTAAAAAAACTGAGAGACAATCCAGAATAAAAAAATTTTAACACTCGAGTTTCTTAAATCTTTCAACTTACTTTTCTTTTGGGGCTTCTTCTTCATAGAAACAATTGAAATTGTTTCACTTCCAGTTAACTTTTTATTTTTTCATCTGTTATACCTTTTATCTTGTTTTCATTTGCCCTAATATCAGATGGAGACATGAATTGTGCGCCTGATCTGAGCCACATTATTTAGGTAGAATGCATTTTAGAATAGTATATTAATGGAGAATGTGTGATCGAAAATAAAGAATTTTTTTTGAGGTTGTGTGTAATATTATTTTATTTAAGAA
>CAIGRP010038887.1:0-12554 GCA_903798385.1 Fraxinus cuspidata
TTTGTTTATCAGGATATAGTTTTTCACCTCTCAAAGTTGGGAAAATCATTTCATCAAAATGATAACATGCAAAACGTGCTGGTAAATGTTTAAAATACCTAACAATAGATGGTGAATCAAAACTCACATAAATCTCAAGTCTTCGTTGGAGATCCATTTTAGTCCATTGTGGGGGTGAAATAAAGGCTTGAATAGCACAACCAAAATCCCGTAGGTGAGAAATATTAGGTTCATGACCAAATGCCAGTTGAAAAGGTGAATATTGATAATATGTAGTTGGTCTGATATGAACCAATGATGCAGCATGTAATATGGTACGACCCCAAACAGAAGCTGAGAGTTTTGTTTTCATAAGTAATTGTCTAGCAATAAGCTGTAGACGTTTAATAAATGACTCTGCTAAATCATTTTGTGTATGGACATGCGCAACTGAATGTTCAAAAACAATTCGAATTGACATGCAATAATCATCGAATGCTTGTAATCTAAATTCACCAGCATTGTCAAGACGAATAGTCTTGATTGAATAATCGGAGAATTGCGCTCGTAATTTATGATTTGAGCAAGTAGTCTAGCAAAAACCACATTCCTAGTGGAAAGTAGGCTAACATGTGACCATTTAGCGAAAGTATCAGTTAATACAATAAAATAATTAGATGGTTCACATGGTGGGTGTATTGTCCCACAAATATCGCCATGAATCATTTCAAAGAAAGTTACAGATTCAATATTGACCTTTGTAGCCAAAGGTCTGATAACTAACTTGTCTTGCGAACAAGCTACATATGGATAAATATTATGTAAAAGAATATTTGTTTGTTTAAAGGATGTTCACGTGAGTTGTTTATTATTCAACGTGTCATTATAGCTCCTAGATGTCCAAGTCGGTTATGCCAAAGTATAAATTTTTATGGATCAACGAATTTCTAGTTCGTGATAATATTTGATTGAACCATTTTTATAAATGTATAATACATGTCAAATGGGAGTACATGAAGTTTTTCTTTTATCTGCTTCTAATCAGATACAAAAAAAGTTATGCAAAGATATTCAACATTATTTTCCTGCATTGTCTCAATGTTCGATTACCTGATATCGTATTAACATTATTTTTTGCTAATGTTAAGTACAAAAAATATTTTTAGTCTTGAAAAATAGTATATGTAGTTGCACTATCAATCAATCAAGTATCTTGACAATCCATCTTGAATCTATAAGAAAACAAATATATTTTTTAAAAAACTTGAATTTAAATTTAAAAGAGTAAACATAATTCAATATAATGAAATTAACAATGCTTAATAAAGTTTCAAATTTTTTTTTTTTTGAAAAAAAATAAGAACACAATTTAAAATGAATTTCTAAAACGAAATGAAATATTAGAAAGTAAACTAATCTATATGTTCCATCACACCATCCCCAATTTAAATTGCTTTAGGCAATGGTACGAAACCAGTTGGACGTAACCCATGATTCTTCATTAGCAATTCATTATTTTATTAAGCCACAAGCATGCAAGATATGAGTTATGAGTACTTTTTGAAATCACGATCACGATATTGCTATTGCAGGAGCACATTTGAACCGTGAAAAGTGGAAAAAAAATTTCTCCAACATATCTTAATCAGTGATTTTTTCTTTACACAATGTTAATTTTGAACATATTCTGAAACACTAATAGTTTTGAAATCTTGCAATCAAAGACGCATCACTTATAGCGGGCTTTGAGGAGGACTATAGTTCTCTGATGATCAATTCTTTCAGTTATTTTTTTCCAAAGAACATGTGGATCTTTCTAAATTAGATATTCAATTTTCAATCCATCATGAAAATGATTACGAAGGAACATGAGTGCTTTTGCACAATTATGCAGAGATTCTTTGTTTCCTTCTTTTATTGTCTCTCCCAAATCTTTTGAGACAAGATGGATATCATCATCGAGTACCTATGACAAATAATTTTTGCCAGAAATGTCAAGTGCAGCAAACTCAAGTTTTGTGATATTTTTCATTTGATTAACTACACAATAGAGTAAAAAGAAAATACAATTAGTTTCAAACAATATGATTAAATATGAAGTAGTCAATATCGACATGATATAAGTTATGTGTTTTCCTTCAAGGATAAACACTAATTTAAAATAATATGTTCTTCGAAATATGTACTCTTTGGGAGCGTGTTGCATTTACTATTGTTTTTTTAAGACCAATATATCAATATTTTTCTGAAATATTGAAAAATATAATTCATGCTCTTTAGGAGCAAATAATATTCTTTAGAAATATTAATTATAATGTTGTGTTACTTCAAAAGTAACAACACATTATTATTTAGAAATATTAGCTCTTCAGTTATTTATAATGTTGTGCTACTTCAGAAGTAACAATAATTTATAATGAATTTAATAATTGATATTTTATTGCTAGACATAAAAAAAAAAAAAGATGAAATGTTCAATTGCACGCTAAAATAATAGTATTAATATATAAATACACGTAAATTAACTTGAATTCATTAACATGAATTGAGTGGAATAGAAAAGTAAAAAATAAATTAATTAATGACGCTAACTCATTAACGCATGCGCAGACAATCGTGAATTGATGAATTAGATGTATAAATAATTATTATTAAGAGACATGAACGCAGACAAATACATTCAAACTAATACATTAATTTAAACCAATTAACAATCATGTATGCTGCCGGCAAAATGATGATTTGATTATGCATAAATCAAAACCAAATTAAAAAGAAAAGAAGAATTTAATGAACAAACAGGATATGGCCACATAATTAAAGCAAATTTACGATAAATTAAGGAAGTATGACTGCATCATGAATTGATTGTGGTGAGACCGAATTCTTTAGGCAATGTATGGCAGAATTATGATAGACAAATATACGAATTAATGATTGTACACGCAGATTGTTGAAGAAGTACATGTTATATGAAAAAAAATCACATGTTACCAAATTAATGTTGGTACATGTGATAAATGATTAAAAAAAATAAAAATTACTAACTTTACTAAATTTTGAAAAAAATTAAGCTTTCGTGCTGGTACCGTGTTATGAAATAAACATAATAGAACAAGAAGAGAAGAAAATATAAGAATTAAAACTCCAGTGTATTTTATTGAGAATCAAGACTAGTATTTATAGGGTCTAAAATAAGAGTTACAATTGAAATGAAATATATTCTTTCCACTAGATAAGACTTATCTATATATTATAATAATACTAAATAATCATCAATAATTATCTCATTATTTTACAACATAATTCATAATTTTGTATTGCATTTTATTCTATCGCATTGCATTTTTTGTTTTGACACCCTATAAAATAACATTTTTCATTTTTAATTCCTAATTTTAATAAAGGACTTAATTTTGAGTTTTCAACAAAATTTGTATTTTCAAAACTGTTGACGTTAAAAAGTGTAAGGATAAATTTAAGTCAACTTTGAAAGCAAAATAAAGAGAAACTCAAGATTTTTCGATAATCGCTTCTAAATTACAAGTGTTTTATCAAATGAGATATTTTTTAAAGGTCCCCGTCCTTCTCCCTCTGTCCAAAGATAGCTTGCACCCTTTTTATAGGTAAAGAAAATCCAGTATCACTCACTTTCCCGTCTTGTTAATCATCAGTGCCGAAATAAAAAGTACATCACGGCATATATCCATTGGTTGCTAAGGTCGCCTTGTTAGGTTATCATGAGACCGTCCTTTAGGTAGGTCCCTAGCAATTAATGAGATAGTGAGTAAGCAAAACTACATCATACGATTGGTGAAATAAGTGGGCGATGACGTATGTTCGGAATTCAATAATTAATTTGATTGCAGTACGGTGTTACGAGCTGCCCTTATAAGGTCGATCTCAGATTAAGATATACTAGGTATATGCAATAATTTGTTTTTAATTAGGTCGCATGTTGGATGTTAACAGTCACCCCCAGGTCAGTTCTTGCCTAGGTGACGGACTGAACTTCAACGTAATTGGCTCGCTTTTTCCATGTTTCATTTTTATTACTGCAATAACTTGACTAGACGGATGTCACTTTATGCTCTCGATGAGCTGTCGCACACACAAATTAACTTCCTTGGGAAGCTTTGCCATTTTGGCACGATCAGGCCATTGATTTTTTCTCATATTTTCCCACCTAACAGTCCAGGATGCGTCTCTTCATCTCCTATCTCTTTATATGTGTTTTTTTTTCTTTCACTTCTACACTTTTTACTCTCGGATTTCTCTTTCAAAGAAATAAAAGATTGTCTTCAACAACTTTTCTATAAAGTCTTATTTATTTTCTGAGTGAGGTCGACCGTTCCCAGGTATTGTCGTTAACAGAAAATACCTTTCTTTTTACTGCATTCTCGATCACTTGCATGGGTTCAGATGAATCTAAGGTTCATTCTTGGGGCAACCAACAGGAAGACGTAGTATCCTCTTCATCTACATCTTCTGCAAATTCGGATTGTCATGAGATTTTAACTCCAATCCCAATCTCCACCATACACCCATAAAATTTAGGCCATCATAAAAATATGGAACAAAACGTCGAGAGGGAAGAGGTCGGGTCTCATGAGGGGAATGAGGGAAGTTCGCAGGAATGGGGGGTAGATTCGTATATATCAATGGTGACGGGGGATATGTTAGCGAGTTTGAGGGCGAAATATAATATACCTAGCTTAGTAGAATTAATAATTCCCACCTCATCTGACTTGGCTAACACTCCTCCAGTAGGATGCGTAGCCTTAAATTCAGCTATTCTTAATGTCGAGCTAGACACCATTTTCCTAAGATTATTTGTAAATTCCTTTGTTCTTGTGGAATAGCTCCTACTCAGTTGTGTCCCAATAGCTGGAGAACATTAGTTGGCGCTCTGATTTTGTGGAGTAAATAAGGTCATCGTGAGTTGAGTGTGGTTGAGTTCAACTTCTTCTTCACCTTTAAAAAGGATGAGAAGAATAGTTGTATGCTAGTGTTAGGCCTAGGACGGGTGGTCCTCTAGTACTAGATTCTCCTTCCTCGATAAAGAAGTGGAAAGATAAGTTCTTCTTTGTGTTGGGGGAGTGGCAGTTCCACCCTAACGGGGTGAATAGGGAGGACGTAGTTCCTACTCTTTATCACCCACTGTGTAAGTGATCACCACTTTAATATTTCACTGCATTTATTTTATAAGCACCTTCTTAATTTACTTAATTTTATTTGCAGACTACAAGAAGGCGACCTTAACCTCAATTATCCAGAAGTTAGCTGACGTGATTAGAGCTCTTCCAAAGAAGTAGAGGTCTTACAAATCCATAATCTTTGATTCCAACCTCTTCCAAGTGGGGTTGTTCCGATCTTTTCCTCTGACTTCGACCTCAGGGAGAGCTCCTACAACTATCCCAACCTCTTACAGTAAGTATTTTAATTAATATCTCCATTAATGTTTACCTGGACATACTTAACATGTGTTTGTTGTTCCTTTTACTCCAGCTCAAAATCAAGAGATGTTGGGATACAAGGCCGTGAAAGCAGTAGCTGCTACCAAAGGTGAAAAAAGGATTGGTCCGGTCAAAGTCGTCAGCCAACCTTAGGAGGTTGTACAGGCAGATGAGACTGAACTTGAGCAGGAGGTTCAGCCTTTAAAGAGTCGTCGTTCTAACGAAACGTTAGCTAAGTCCACTCCCATAACTTCAGCTCCAGAGAAGTCCTTCCCTGAAATCCCTCTCGAAAAACCAACCTCAACCCCAACTTCTGTCCCCATGATAACATGGGCTAGCTCTTCAAGGTCGCAAGAAAGGTGCCTAGACTTGCAGAGGCCAAAAGTTGAAAATTTATTGGTCCATCAACCTGATATCTTCCTAGATTTCCTCTGAGCTCCATCCCCATCGAAGGAATCCATTGCAACACTTTCCTCTCCTTTCAAAGAATCTGCCAACCTCCTTACTAGGAGCTGGAACGAAAGGGAACAACAATTCTTGACTGAGATGCATGTGGGTGAGGCTACCATCTCAGCTCAACTGCACAGCCACATATCCATCTTGTACATGATATATGTGGTAGATAAGTTAGTTCATTTAAACTCAAATGGTTTTAAATATCTTCCTTAGTTTTATTCTGACACTTTTCTTTGCTTAGGTCAAAGCCGAGCTAGATAAAATGTTCGAAGTAAAGAATCAAGTCTTTGGCTTGTTTGAGGTCATGGAGGCTGAATGAGCAAAGTTCGCAGAAAAAGAAAAATATTATGAAGATCCCCTCAATAAGATGAGAGTTGAGTTTGAAACCAAATCTGCCTCTAAACTAAAATATATGGATGATAATGAGGCTATACAAATTTGGGGTAAAAAGTAATCCAACGGGCAGTTGCTGAGAAAAAGAAAGCTGAGGAGGAGAAAGCTCGAGCTGATGAAGAGCAAGCTCGGGCTAACGAAGCTGTGAAGAGAGCTGAGGAGGCCACCAAGAGGGCTGAAGAGGCTGAAGCTAAAGCTTCCAAGGCAATAGAGATCTAGAGGGCATATTCTGAGTTTGATGCACTTGCTCGGAATGCCTATGTTGTGGCATTGGAAGAGCTTATAAAACATATTGGAAAGGTGAGGCAGGACTTTGACACAGACTTCTTGATGGAATCTTTAGAGGAGCAAATGAAGAAGCTCCAAAGATTATTCGAAGCAGCCAAAGTTCGCATCTCCCTAGCAGATGAAGATATTGAAGATAAAAGTCCAGCTCTACAAGACCCAGCTCTTCCTTAGGATTTAATTTTAATTTTAATTTTTTTGTTTAAACATTACTTAAATGAATGATGTAAAATTCTTATTTTGTTTATGAATGAATTTTAGTTTATCTTTTACTTTGCACAATATGTTGCTTACTTTTACAACATAAATTTATCTAAGTATTGCAGTACATGCGACTTTAGCTCAGTTTACTAACGAGCAAAGTTTTATACCTCCCTTAAGAGGGAATTTATCTAAGTTTTGCAGCACATGCAACCTTAGCTCAGCTTGCTAATGAGCAAAGCTATATACCTCACTTAAGTGGGAATTTTTCTAAGTATTGCAGAACATGTAACCTTAGCTCAGCTTGCTAATGTGCAAAGTTTTATACCTCCATTAAGAAGGAATTTGTCTAAGTGTTATATCACATGCAACCTTAGCTCAGCTTGCTAACGAGTGAAACTCTATACCTCCCTTAAGAAGGAATTTGTCTAAGTGTTGTAGCACATGCAACCTTAGCTCAACTTGCCAACTAGTAAATCTTTATACCTCCCTTAAGAGGGAATTTTTCTAAGTGTTGCAGAACATGCAACCTTAGCTCAGCTTGCCAACGAGAGAAGCTTTATACCTCCCTTAAGAGGGAATTTGTCTAAGTGTTGCAACACATGTAACCTTAGTTTAGCTTGTTGAGGAACATTTTTTTTGATAGAACACACACTTTTTATTATAGATTTATAGTACAAAGTAGACTCATTTCCTACTGATAATACCTTTTTAGGTGTTTTGCGTTCCAATGGTGCAGCAGAGGTCTGCCATTCGTATCTTTCAGCTCGTAGGCTCCCTTGAGTAGTACTCTAGTTATTCTGTAGGGACCTTCCGAGTTATGTTCTAAAGATCCAGAGCTAGATTCTCTAGTGGTAAGGAAACTTTTCCTCAACACCAGGGTTCCGACCTCAAACGCCCGCTTCTTGACCTTTTAATTGTAGTACTTTGCATTACGTTTTTTTGTATACATCATTCCTGATTTCAGCTTCATTCGTCCTTTCCTCTATTGGGTACAACTCTCAACGTAAAGCTTTCTCATTCACCTCCTCATTGTACATCGTTGTTCGAATGGAAGGAATCCCTAACTCTAATGGAATCACAGCGTCCACTCCAAAAGCGGGTTTCTTCCGTGCTACTTCTAGGCGTAGTATGGTAAGACCATAGTACACTGGGGAGTTCCTCATCCCATCCTCCCTTAAGAGCATCGAGTTTTACCTTTAGTGTATGCTTGATAATCTTATTGAATGCTTCAACTTGTCTGTTGGCCTAAGGATGATTTGGCATGGAGAAATTCTTCTGTATGCCAAGTTCTTAGCAAAAATTTGCGAAACGGTTATTGTCGAATTTCTTTCCATTTTTTGTTACAATGGAATGAGGTATTCCAAACCTACACACGATGGACTTCCATATGAAATCATTGGTCTTTTGTTCAGTGATTTTAGCGAGTGGTTCAGCCTCGGCCCATTTAGTAAAGTAGTCAATTGCAATGATTGCGAGCTTCATTCCAATCTTCCCAGAGGGCATGGGGCCAATTAAATCGACCCACCATTTGGAGAACAACCAAGGAGCCACTACAAAGTTCAGCTCTTCTGGCAGAAGCTTGATGTTAGGACTGAAGCGTTGACATTTATCACATCTTTTCACAAATTGTAAGGCATCTCGCTTCATAGTAGGCCAGAAATATCTTGCGTGACTTTATGAGCCAATGATTGTCCTTCGGAATGATTTCCACACATTCTTTCATGTATTTCATGCAAAGCATAAAGCGCTTCTTCTTCATTCGGACATCTTAACAAAGAAACCGAATATCCTCGTTTATAGAGCGCATTGTCAATTAGTGTGTACCTTGCTGACCTAATTCAAAGTTTTCTTGCTTTAATAGGATCCTCAGCGCGTATCCCCGTTCTTAGATAAGAATTGATCTCGTCCATCCATGTAGGCTTGTGATAACCTCTAATTTTTCAATAGCAGGATGAGTAATCCTTCATACTGAAACACTATAAAACTCTTTTATTCCTTTGCTTGTGGCTAAATGAGCTAAAGCGTCAGCATGATCGTTCTAAGTTAGATAAATTTGTTTTAGCATAACAGTTCAGAAATTCTCAAGTTTCTGCCTAACAATTTGGAGATAAATATTCATTCTTTCTTCCTTAGTTTGGTAGGCTTCGTTGATCTGATTGACCACCAATTACGAGTCGCTGTGAACTATCAGATGAGAAATTCTCATATCTTTTTTCATTCTGATCCCAGCTATTAATGCTTCATACTCAGCCTCATTGTTGGAAGCCTTGAAGTCGAAAAGTCTTCAAAAAATAACTGGCAATTTAGACCTACCAAGATTAATCTTGCCCCTGACCGTATTCCGGTTGAGGATCTATCTACAAAGAGTTCTCATGGAGCATCATGAGAAAACACTTCTATCGATTCCGAACCGAACTCTGCAACAAAATCAGCTAGCACTTGACCTTTTATAGGGGTGCAATGTTTGTATCTTATGTCAAATTGTCCAAGTTCCACCACCCACTTGACCATTCATCCCAAAGTATCAGGCATTTGCAAGGTTTGCCTTAATGGAAAGTTAGTTAAAATCTCAATAGGGTACTCTAAGAAATATGGTCTCAACTTTCTTGCAGCCATAACAACGGCATACGCCAATTTCTCTAAAGGAGAATAACGTATCTTGGCTACATGGAGGGCCTTATTAACATAGTAGCATGGTATTATATTCCCTCATCTTCTCGAGCTAAGACAGCGCTGATAGCATGTTAAGATACTGCAAGATATAGGATCAGTACTTTGCTTGTCCTTGGTTTTGACAATAGTGGTAGTTGTGCCAATTGTTCTTTTAGCTCCTCGAAAGTGAGTTAACATTCATTAGTTCACTTGAATTTCTTCCCTCCTCATAGGATATAGAAGAATGGCTTACATCGATCAATTGATTTTGATATAAAACGGCTGAGGGAAGCTATTCGTCCAGTCAAGTTTTGAACCTCCTTTGGCCTTATTGGGGCTTGCATTTCAATGATGGCTCGTATCTTTTTTGGGTTGGCCTCAAGTCTTTGGTAATTTACAAGATAACCTAAGAATTTTTCAGAGCTTACACCAAAGGTGCAATTGTGTGCATTTAGTTTCATCCCATTTTTTTTTCAAGATTCCAAATATTTCAGCAAGATGTTGTTGATGATCTCTAGCGTCTGTACTCTTGACTATCATGTCATCAACATATACTTCCATTGTACCCATTTGTTTGGCGAACATGGAGTTTACCAAATGCTGATAAGTGGCTCTAGAGTTCTTAAGGCCAAAAGGCATTACCTTGTAACAATAAAGACCTCGGTCAGTAATAAATGCGGCATACTCCTGATCTGGCTCGTACATAGGGATTTAATTATATCTTGAGTACGCGTTCATGAAGCTAAGCAATGCATGTCCTACCGTCGCATCGACCATCTGATCTATCCTTGGTAAAGGAAAACTATCTTTAGGGCATGTTTTGTTGAGGTTAGTAAAATCTATACACATCATCCATTCCCCATTACTTTGCTTCACTAGGTCGCACCGAATGGTCGATACCCAACCTATGGCAAGTGAAGTTGGAGTCGATTCCTTTCATATCCGCATGATTCCAAGAGAAAACATCAAGTTTTGCTGGAGAAAATCATTTATTTGACCTCGAATGGATGGCCGAAGTTGAATACCTATTCTGAGCTCCTTCAATGGATCATCTGGTCCAATTGCTACCCTGTCTAGCTCATCCACATGTTCTCTCCCTTTGACCCTTAGATGTGGGTCTAATGAGCTAAGGTCGGACTCTACCAGATGTGCCATATATATTCCTGGGGAAGTTTATGCCTCCTTGTTGGACAGATCTTCAATTGGCATTTCTCAAAAATGTCCCTGTTTCCCTTAACTTGACATATACCATGAGGCGTAGGAAATTTTAACGTGTAGTGGTATATGGACAAAATTGCCTTGAGGTTGAACAATAAAGGCTGCCCCATAATGTCGTCATAAGGTGAATTGGGATCGAGTACCACGAACTCAGTCTTTAACTTAATTTGGCGTGGGAGTTCTCCAATCTCAGTAGAGAGCTTAATCGACCCTTCCCTTGGGTAAGGGCTTCATTAAGTCCTAAAACCACATTTGAGTATGGTCGTGAAAATTTAATAGAATACCCATCCACTCCAATGTGTTAGCATGAAAGATGTTGAGAGAACTCCTTATGTCTACTAAAACTTTGGGAATGATGACTCCTGCAATGGGTATTGAAACCACCAGGATTCTAGGATAAGGATGTGGATCTGCCTCCTTTTCGTTGAACGAAAGATGGATGTCCATTATATTTCTTTGGTATTTCTCAGTGATACCGATCTCAATGAGGTCGGCTACAATAGGTCTCTTTAATCTAGTTTTCCTCGCTCAATCATTCTACTGGTTTCTCAACATTCGAACCTGTGGACTAGGTAAATCAACATTGCAAGCCCTAGTGTCAAGGACCGTAGCTTTACTTAAGCCCATTGACGCACACATTGTAAATATTTTAATTCAATTTTAAAATAGTTGAAAATTAGAAAATTTTAATATGATTACTCGGCATTTAAACGTCTACTGCCGTCACTTAGGTTTTTGTTCAAAACTCTATTATAGGTGGTATTAGTCTTTCAAACATCTTTCAAACTTTTCTAGTGTTCGCCTCATGCACTAATAATTGTAATTTACTGTTTTCAACAATTGTAATTTCTAATTTCGTCCCGAAACGACCGAGAGTAGGCGGAAGGTAGTCTAGCGGAGCAGACTACTGCCGCACGGTGTCCCTTTCTGTGTCAGAAGAAAGGCACCCCATGAAAGTTGGTTTCAGAGCTGCGGCTCAAGACCCTCGATAAAAAGCTATGTATCCAATTGAATCAAATACCACAGAAGTGGTAGATCTTGAAAAGAGGAACACGAGATGCCACGGATAATCTCGAGGAGAAAGTCGAGATGGCATAGGCGGAAATTCGTGATTTACACATCCAACTGGATGAAAGTCGAATGGCTTGCACAATAATGAATGAAGCTGTTGCGATCCTACCTTATCTGCAGGAGGAATTGGGAGCGTTGAGAGCTCAACTACTAGTTCTCCAACGTGCGGTTGGCAATGGCCAAAACCCCGCACGAGAACATGTCCTAGACTCAGAATCCCGGAACTGTGTACCTATGGAGGGGCACGCGATGCAAAAGAAGTCAAAAACTTCTTGTTCGATATGGAACAATACTTCCTTGCGNAGCTATGGTGGCAAACGAAGTATGCAGATATTCAGGCTAACAGGGTCCGAATAGATTCTTGGGATCTCCTCAAGGAAGCGATCCGCACTCAGTTTTTCCTGGAAAATGTGGAATATCAGGCATAATGGGCATTACGTGAGTTGAAACATAATGGCTCCATTAGGGAGTATGTGAAAGCCTTTTCAGGGCATATGCTGAATATTCGAGACATGTAGGAAAAGGATAAGCTCTTCACCTTCATGGAAGGGTTGAAATCGTGGACACGCACTGAGCTTCAGAGATAGAAGGTGATTGACTTGAGCGCGGCCATGGGAGCCGCCGAATGCTTAAGTGACTATCAGTCGGAACCGAGAAAGGATTTACCTTCGGGGAGTAGTCAAGCAGTTGGAGGCAAAAGTATGCCTTACAGACCCAGCTCGAACTCAAATGGGGGAGAGCGTTACTCTCATAATAAGGGAGGAGCCTATCAGGGCACTCGTCAGAGTAACTTGCAAGGGAACTATCAAAACAGTCGTCAAGGAATCTATAGCGGCAGCA
>CAIGRP010038895.1:0-11054 GCA_903798385.1 Fraxinus cuspidata
ATGATTGATTCAGTTCCCAACAAGCACGTCAATTCTGAAAATTCGCCATAATAATTCGAGCAACAATTTCCCTTGTACAGAGGAATTGCTATCAGAACTTAAACAGATGTTGCTGTGTCTTTTTTTTTTTTTGCCATTTTCTAATAGAAAACTACTAAGTGTGTTCCGTAGAAATTCTGGCAGCCCTTCTATACACATAGAAGAACTGTAATTTGTAAAATGTACATTTTCAAAAAAATTATTTTCTTAGAATTTATTTTTTCAATTTTTTTATTTGTTTACATTTTATTTTTTTTAGAATTTTGTATTTTTATTTTTTAGAATTTTATTTAACTAATATTTTTATTTTAATGTTTTATGCTATAAGTTTAATCTTGTTTTTGAAGACGTATTTTCAAAAACGCTGGATCAACAAGCTTTTGGTGTTTTTCAAAATTGAAAACTCAAAACAGTATGAAAATAACAAACCAAGTATACACTTAAGTTTCCCATTGTGTTTTTCACTTATGCCCTTAGTACATTTAGGACGCATTTGATTGTCAATATTTTTCATGAAAAACGTGTTTTTTTCCACCTAATTTTCTACTTTTGTGTTGTTTGATTTATAATTTTTTTCACAAAAAATATTTCAATACTTTTGATCACGAGGTCATATTTTCCTTGAAAACAAAAAAAATATATATATATATATATTTTAAAAAAAGATGTAATTTTTATTTTTCAAGTAATTCACTCTCTCTTTCTCTATTTCATTTATTCCCTCTCTCATTTACCCACCAATAAAAAATTGAAAATTATAATATTTTCTAAATCGAAAACTAAATTAATCAAACACATTTAACTAATAGTTTCCAAACAAATAAGTTCTAGGTAATTCAATTGCCTATAATTTATTTTCTTTCCATACTCACAATCAAACGCACCCTTATAGAAACTTAATTAACATTAATTTTGTTTTATTTCAAAAACATTAATTCTACCTTTTGTATAAAACCAAAAATGCTTATTCAATTAATATTATTTTTCTTAATTATTTTTTAGTTTAGTTTTAGTATTGTCCCCTCAAATTCCATTTTTATGTTGTGACTCCCACAATTCAAAGTGTACTTTTATGCTTTTAATGGATTTTTTTTATACTTTTATGTTGTGACTTCCACAATTTAGCTCGTGTGTTCTTGCTTTTCAACAAGATTTATATCAATTTGTTGATTGTTGCCACTTCCAAATGGGCCCTACGACTGTCCTTTTTTTGATTTGTTTCTCATACAATTCTCACATTGAGACCCATGCTCACGTTGCAACGATAAAAAAGAGAATTTTAGTCTAAAAAAAAGTGGAGACGGACAGGAGTTAAATTTTATATATTGTCCTAGGAATGTCAACGAGTCGAGTCGAGTTGGCTCGGGAGTCGAAACTTGAAGCTCGAGCTCGACTCGAGTAAAAATGATTCAAATTTTTTTCTTACATTTAACTACCCATTTTTTCTTACACATAAATTCATATTGTCCTTAAGGGTGTCAATTTAACTCGTCGGTTCGGGCCGATGACTTGGCCAAGAAAAAGCTCGAGCGTACTCGGCTCATGGCTCATGTCGAGCCCCATTTTGAGGTCACATGCCATTTTTGGCCCGTAAAAAACCGAGCCTAAAAAAATTAAATAAATAAATAAAATCTGCAAAACTTAAAAAAAAAAAATTGAAAATGTGTAGATAAATGTAGGAAAAACTTCGAATTTATGTGAAATATTATTTTAATGGGAGAATGTGTACTTAAAAATGAATTTGAGGAAAATAAGTTTTTAAAGAATGGAGTTCTTTAGTTTTAATGTGCTTTAATTTTGTAGGAAAATAGAATTATTGCCCCTCAAAATTCTCCAACCCCATGTACCTTTCTTTGGTGAAAATTTGCATATGTACTAAATCATTGACAAATAATAACTGTGTGAGTAAAGTAACACCACGTGCTTCATTCTCGTAATTATAATGTATATCTAGATTATATATTAATGTTATATATATTGCTTCACTAATATAATTATCTTTGTCGTAACTAATTTTTTTTACAGTGAAATATGTCAATAACTGGCTCCTAATCTAATTTAAACTTGAAACAAATTATTTAATGTTGTAAATAAAGTAGTATTTGTGAATGACAACTATACCCACGTAGCATGTTACTTTGAAACCCTCAAATGTATGAGATCGTTGTTGAAGTAATAAAAATAGTGAGTTTCAAATTTATCGTTCCTACGAGAAATAAAGTTTAAAATATAGTTCAATAGTTAGTATTAAATTCGAATGTGTAGTGATGGCAAAATAGTGATTTTGTGGTTATTTATGCTACTAAAGAAAGTAAATTGTGGCTTTATCGAATGTGAATGCTTGTATTGGATTCATGATTCCCTCTAATTCCATCTATATCAATTAATAATCTAGTTAATTTCATATATTTTTACAATCGATAACGTTAATCTGTTAAATGCTCATTTCGAAAATATACCAACATAAGACCCGATCCAATTTGTAGTCTGAATTCATATGAAAATTATGAATTTAGTTTAAGTTATCAACATGATTGCACATGACATAAATATTATTCTTAATACATATTGTACATGTGTTGATTTTACCCCGCATTTCAAATTTATTGAGAGTATTCATACACTACAACAAGTAACTAACTATTCAATTAATGGCCAAATAATTAAATAGTGCAATAGAAATGCAAAATCAATCAAGAAATACCTAAATTAAAGTCTTAAATTGAAATAAACAAAAATAGGGTTTCTCAATCATCCAATAGAATAAAAAATCTTAACTAATCATCCTACATATTGAATTACATAAGAAAATACATCACTCGAATCAAGAAATGATAGACGAAAGTGGAGAAATCCACTTTCTTGAATGAAATCTCTAAAAGTGAGGAGAAATCTTCAATAATTTTGTGAAAATTCACATTTGATTGATGAATTGATCTCGTTCTTCGCCTCCCAAATATGTAAATATATGAATTTTAGGTCTATGGAGGTCTACTCTTACATTCTGGACGGATTATAATATTTAAATGGTGTCAAAAAGATTTCATTGAATTATTACCAAAATAAACATAAGGAAAATCAAAATTTTCCCAATTTTACACCTAGGCGCATGCCAAAAACCTTTAAGTGGCCTCGGATGTCTCGAAAGAGGATGAGCCGCTCGCCTAGACTTGTCCAAAGCAGATTGAGATAATGTTCTCTCCTAATGTCCGATTAAGATAATTCAAATTGCGTTAAAAATCTAACTCAAATGGCTACATATTTTCTAGAAATATCATTTCTCCAATTCGAATGTTTTTTATGCTCAAAATGGGTTGCAATCCAAGACTGAAAATTATAGCACAACTTTTTCGACTGAAAATTGATATTTGATAATACTTTTACCATGTTTCATCCTTTTGACTTTTTTTTCTCTTCCAATTGACCTCTATCACTCTTGAATTTTCATTGTGAGGTCTGATACAACCTTTGAATATTTTTATTTTAGTCCCCGAACTTTGTATTTGCTTCATTTTCGCCATTTTTCATTTTTTTTTCAATTCTTCGTCCAAACATGAGTTTTTCCTAATAAAAGCATTAAATAACGAATTAGGCACGTATCCGTCCAAACTTGAATCTTTGTTTATCCTCAAACAAAACTATAGAGTAAACACACAAACATGTGAAAATATTTAGTTAGCTAACCCCGTATTTTATCTAAGAATTGAAATAATGACATTAAATCTAAGCACGACTTCAAGATCACAATACAGAAATCAAAGTCTACTTTTCTAGTACAAAGTCGACGTATGTGTATAAAGAATTAAGCATTGCATCATGAATTCACAAATTATTCCATTCCCGATCCTTAATGGTCAAGTGTGTTCTTATCTTCACTCGTGAGATTCGCACCCCCAAACTTGTTCCTTTTTCAAGTGTGTGATCTAAGGTTGAAGTTTATACTATCATCAACTTTCTAGTTTAGGTAAATCTCACCAATTACAGTTCAGTATGTTAATAAACAAGGATTCTCCATCAAATTTGATTGCTTCAATCTCTAGGACTCAACTAGGCTAATAATCTTTTATCAAAAGTCGAATTTCCCTAAATAAATGTTTGGGATAACCAAAGCATTATGTGCGTTTTCTATTATATGCACCTACTTTTTTTTATTTTCTATATTTTTTCTCAATTTCTTTTTTTTCAACACTTTTTTTTCTTTATTTGCAGCATTGACTCCCTTAAAAATTTTAAATAACTCATGTTACAAACTTTATACCGATAACTTCCAAATTAGTTAACTTTAGGGCAAAAAGGTTTTAACACCCTTATAGGCTTAATAACTCGGGTCATAAAGGCGACGAAGAGAAATTTTCAAATAAATTATATTTTTATACCTTGATTAGTGTAATGTCCCTCATTAAACACCAATCCAAGTAACCGGCCTTTAACTTAAGATTTTTCGCCCAATTTCATCGTATTGACTTTAAGCAATCCATACAAGATTTTTAATTTCACACATTAAATCCCCATTTGTTTCAAAATCTTCCTACAATAGTAAAATCCCCCAAATTATTCTAATTTTGGTCTAAGGATGTAAAATATAATGTTTTGGGTTTAGCATCTATGATCGACTACTTCAACATATTCAATTATGATATCAACTCATTCCTACACAATGTTTAACTTAATTTATGTGCTCAATATTTATCAAACTTCACATGGAAAAACAAAAATTAACTAAGCATGCAACATATTCACCATTTATAGATCAATTCATAATTCAATGTATTCCTCATTTCTATCAGGCCAACTAACTCATACAAACAAATAAAAAGAAAATATTTCTGAAAGTTTTCAAAAATTTTATTTTTCTAATATCTAAAACAATAAAACACACAACTAAATAAAACTTATATTTTCTACTCTCAAACTTAAACTAGACACTGTTTTCAATGTCTTAAATCCTAAGTCCGTATATAAAGGGGTGGGGAGGAAAAGAAAGAAAATACTCCCCTAATATGGCGTGAAATCCAATGGCTAGCTTTTCCTATTGCTCCTGTTATCTCCCTGGTCAATGTTGTTTTTAGCGTTCCACGACTTCATGTTCAAGCACAATGCAGTTAGATAAAGTATTAAGGCTCAAAAAATTGGAACAAGTGTTACTTAACTCAAACGTCTAGTAAACTAACAAATGTCTAAAAGACCTAAGGGGAAACAAGAGGATGATGATGATTCCCTAATAATTAAATAAAAATGTATATAAATAATACTAAGTCTAGAATGCATAATAGATAAAAAAGGACAGAAGTGTTGAGTTGCCTCCTGATAAGCGTGTTTTTGCACACTTATTTAATACTTAAATATATGTTTATTATGGATAAAAAAAAATAGCGAATTTCTACTTACAATTATGTAATTATTGATTTTTTAGGTAAAAATCACCCAAAAGAAAACGCACAAGACAAAAGGAGGAAAAATGAATTAAAAGCATGCAAAATTGTGAATTTGGGGACCAAACTGAATAGAGCATTAAGTTGAAGGATCTTGGATGCAATTTATGAAGGGCATAATCGATATGAAAGTCAAAATCCGAGGACCAAATTGTATAAGATAAAAGTTGAGAAACCAAGTGTGCAATTATCTTAGGGGCTTGGAGTGCAATTTTCGGGAAATAGTTTGAAAATTCAAAAACCCTAAATGGGTTTCTGTCGTGGCATGCTGCAGCTTCTTCTTCTTGCTTGCTGTGTTTTTTTTTTTTTTTCCTCTTTTCATTTTTTCTTTTCTTTTTCTTTTTCTTTCTCTTCTCTTTTCAATTTCTTTTCTTTTCTTCTTCTTTTGATTTACTTGTAATTTTAGGGGAAAAATCAAGAGAATAAGGAGAATACATCTAAGAATTTGGAGAAATATTTGGGAAAGTCAAGGCCAAGCTTCAAAAAATGGTTTTATATATAACTTTGTATTTTCTCAATTATTTTGTCATATTTGTAAATTTATGGTAGTAACTTAACCTAATTTTAATTAATTTTAATATTTGCTCTTTAGGTTAAAATGCTTATTTTCACGTGTATTTATTATTGTGTTGAACGCTTTTCATTTATTTGGTCATTAAATGATTGAGTTTAGTGATTTGTAAATCGTTCGAGATAAGATTGTACATTTTAGACCAAATAATAAATACTCTAGGTTTGTGTGGGGGATATAGATATACCCCTAACCCTAGGTAACCATTGAGCTATTTTCACAAATATTTAATGCAATTGTTTGATTTTAATCGACATAAAGATGTAGTAGGTTAACCAATCAATTAGGGTTAATTTCGCTCGAGAGAGGTCATTAACTAATATTGAAAAATAATGTTTAACATAGTAAGTGAGTAATTTATTAATTGGTTTGTGGAAAAATTAATTAGGTGACAGTCAAGTGAAACCATGAATCTCAATCACGTTTTCCTCCAAAATTTTCGAGTATTTATGTTTTCTTGTTTTGTAGATTTTAGTTAATTTTCCTTATTTTTCAAAATCAATTTTTATTGTGTGTTTATTTGTATTGGTAAAATTAAGTTGACTAAAGTTGTGTAATTGGCAATAAACATTCTTCGAGGGATTGACAACCCGGATTCAAAAAGACAACTTTATTACTTGAATGCGACTCGTGCACTTGCGGTATATAATTTTAGCGAACAAGTTTTCTGCGCTGTTGTCGGGGAATGTTTTTACTTTGATTACCACTTTAATTAATTTTAGTTTTAACAATTTTTTTTATTTACCTGTTTGTTTTTATTTTTATTTTTTATATTTGGGTAACCTCCGTATTACTAATCTATCTTATATTGGTATTCTCTCCTTGTACTTTTCAACTATAGTTGCATTATTCTAATCTTGGTAAAGTAACAAAGTATTTGCAATGTCTAATCTCTGCATTGACTATGGAAATATGCTTGGAGGTCCAAGATGTGAAATTTGTCAAGCGATACATTGTACAAGGCAATGCTTGTATTCGTGCACCGATGCGTCAATATCGAAACTTCTTGGGTTTAGGCAATATTTGAAATGTAGAAAACAAGCACTAGACAATTTCAATGATAGTTACATGCTCGCGGGAGATAATGTACCTGACGAATGGGACGAAGATATCAAATTTTTGGGAGATGGTCCTCTATTTTTCAATGAGAAGGTACTTGCAAAGTATTACCGTGAACTTGTCAAGTTGGATGTAGATGACATGCTTGTGGGAGATTACGAATATTGGGATGGATCTCAAAAGTGGGAGTATAATCCACTCAACGGAGTTAATCGAAAAGGCTTGCCATTGCTCGTGGAGTTTGATTGCGGACCAATCATTCAACTTGGTGAGAGTTCAACCATTCAAAAGGAGCCTAAAATGAGTGAAAATTTAATCACAACGAAGCTAAACAAGGATGTGGCAATCAATGAGGAGAGAACCAACTTACATTCTTTCGACTTAGTTGATTGCCAAGATATTGATTTTGTGATTAAGCCCGACAAGGAAGTAGAAATCTTCATAGTTGAATTTAAATTGGATAGAATACGCAAGTCATATTATATGGGAAAGGGCAATGTTGAGTTTTGGAGATCCAATAAAGAGTGGAACAAAGCCAAACGAAGAAAAATGAGTAAGGCATCCAAAGCCTTCTTCAGATGCTCGTGATTCAATTGCCAAAGTCGAGCTAATGACTTTAAAAAAGCGCTTATGGAAACCCAATTAATTTTAGCACAATAGTCACAATTAATTATCATCTAGATGTGGAAATTTTTGATTGATGGATAGATTTTTGAATTTGTAAGAACTCGATTGTAAGTTGTGTTTAAATTTTTATTAATCTTACATTCTCTTACCTTTCACTTAACCATATAGTAAGATAAGTTTGGAGGTGATCGAGCTGGTGAAGAATTTTTTCTAGAAGTGTATTGATTCCATGCATGTTGAAAAAAAAAATTTTTTTTGTTGAGTGTCTTTTGCTAAGTATAAGCTAGGTAATGACCATATGCTAAAGATATAAGCCCCATTTATTTTGTGAGGCTAAAAAAGGACATTGCACTTGTTGATTCTTGCCTCACTTCGTAGCCTTTTTTACTCGAGTTATTCAGTCCGTTGGGATATTTTGAAACCCGGTACCCTTTGGTCTAAACAACTGGAGAGCTATCGACGTAAAGCTTGCTACAAGGGTCAAATAGAAAGTTTAAGGGTGTGAGGTCAATCATGAGCTTTTAAAAAAAAAAATTGAAATTATGCAATTGTATTTGATGTTTGGACTTAGATAACTAGTGTGTGTGAATTACATGGTATAAGCTTAAAAACCGAAACACTCATCTAGTGGAGAATCATTACGTGGATAGATTTTTGACATTTTTCGGTTAGGCCCAACCAAACTAGAGTGAGAAAAGAACTTAGTGAATCGAGAGAAACTTTTAGATTTACACCCGAAGAATGAAAATGAATAGCTATTTGAGGTGTAAATCTCACGAGCGGGAAATGAAATATTTGACCATAAAGGTCGGGTTGAAATCAATTTGAAAAATTTTCCGTCTTGACAACTTTTTCATAATATAGATAATGATTGAAAGTGGCTATGCACACACGCATCGATTGAACATTGGATAAGCCTAAATTATTTTTGCTAGCATTATTTGGAGTATATTTTGATTATACAATTTTACACTTGTTGAATATTATGGCAAGCTATCTAATGTATATAATCTTTATCTTTATTACTTAATTGTGTTAGTAGATAATCTTACTCGGGACGAGCAAAAACTTAAGTTTGGGGGTATTTAATAAATGTGTTTTTGCACACTTATTTAATACCTAAATATGTTTATTATTGATAAAAAGAACGAATTTCTACTCACAATTATGTAATTATTACTTTTGAAGGTAAAAAATCACCCAAAGGAAAAAGAACAAGACGAAAGGAGGAAAAATGGACTAAAAGTGTGCAAAATTGTGAATTTGGGGACCAATGTCGAAACTTCTTTGGTTTAGGCAATATATGAAATGTAGAAAACAAGCACTAGACAATTTTGATGATAGTTACATGATCGCGGGAGATTATGTAACTGACGATTGGGACGAAGATATCAAATTTTTGGGAGATGGTCCTCCATTTTTTAATGAGAAGGTACTTGCAAAGTATTACCGTGAACTCTCCAAGTTAGATGTAGATGACATGCTCGTGGGAGATTACGAATAGTGGGATGGATTTCAAAAGTGGGGGTATAATCCACTCGATGGAGTTAATCGGAAAGGCTTGCCTTTGCTCGTGGAGTTTGATTGCGGACCCATCATTCAACCCGGTGAGAGTTCAACCATTGAAGAGGAGCCTAAAATGAGTGAAAATTTAATCACAACAGAGATAAACAAGGATGTGGCAATCAATGAGGAGAAAATCAACTTACATTCATCCGACTTAGTTGATTGCCAAGATATTGCTTTTGTGATGAACCCCGATGAGGAAGTAGAAATCTTCATAGTTGAATTTAAATTGGATGGAATAGGCAAGTCATATTATATGGAAAGGGGCAATGTTGAGTTTTGGAGATCCAATGAAAAGTGGAATAAATCCAAAAGAAGAAAAATGGGCAAGGCATCCAAAGTCTTCTTTAGATGCTCCTGATTCAATTGCCAAAATCGAGCTAAAGACTATAAAAGGGCGTTTATTGGGAGGCAACCAAATTTTCTAACTTCGAATCTTTTTTTAACTTTTATGCATTTTCATGTTTTATTTGATTAGCTATCAATATTTTTGTAGGTAATTTTGAAATCCCACATATACATGGTTCCTAACAAGTTTGGGGGCAAATTGGTGTACAAGAAGGTCACTTGCCGAAGTTAATCAAAAATGTCACAAGTCCAATTTAAGCTTGGTACCTCTTCACAAATATACAACCAAAGAAGTTTCGTTATCCCATCTTCTCTTTTATCTTGTTCTTTACACATTGAGAACAGTGTGTGATTTAAGTTTGGGGTGATTGTACTTAAATTGTTGTGATTTTGTATTGACTTGTTAGATAGCATTGCCGGCTTAACATGGTTTGATGTTTAAAATTGTAGTTGATTCATGAATTATGACCAAATATGCTATTTGTGCCTAATTGGTTTCTTCAAAAAACTGCTTATCCATGTGAGATCCCAAATTACTTTGAGCACAATTGTTACAATTAATTGTCATCTACATGTGGAAATTTTTGATTGATGGATAGATTTTTGAATTTGTAAGAATTAGGTTGTGAGTTGTGTTTAAATTTTTATCAATCTTACTTCTCTTACCTTTCACTTAACCATATAGTAAGATAAGTTTGGGGGTGGTCGAGCCAGTGAAGGATATTTTCTAGAAGTGTATTGATTCCAAGCATGTTGAAAAAAAAAATATTTTTGTGTGGAGTGTCTTTTGCTAAGTATAAGTTAGGTAATGACCATATGCTAGAGATCTAAGCCCCATTTATTTTGTGATGCTAAAAAGGGACATTGCACTTGTTGATTCTTGTCTCACTTCGTAGCATTTTTTACTCGAGTTATTAAGTCCGTTGGAGTATTTCGAAACCCGGTACACTTTGCTCTAATCAACCGGGGAGCTATCGACGTAAAGCTCACTACAAGGGTCAAAAAGAAAGCTTAAGGGTGTGACGTCAATCATGAGCTTTAATTAAAAAAAATTAAAATTGTGCAATTGTATTTGATGTTTGGACTTAGATAACTAGTGGGTTTGAATTACTTGGCAAAAGCTTAAATGTCGAAACACTCATTTAGTGGAGAAACATCATGTGGATAGATTTTTGACATTGCCGGTTGGCCCAACCAAACTAGAGTGAGAAAAGCAATGAGTGAATTGAGAGAAACTTTTAGAATTACACCCGAGGAATGAAAATGAATAGCTATTTGAGTAGTGTAAATCTCACGAGCGGGAAATGAAATATTTGACCATAAAGGTCGGGTTGAAATCAATTTGAAAATTTTTCCGTCTTGGCAACTTTTTCACAATATAGATAATGATTGAAAGTGGCTATGCACACATG
>CAIGRP010038898.1:0-11105 GCA_903798385.1 Fraxinus cuspidata
ATCGATCCCAGGTCCTCCGGCGCCTGACGCCCCACGTGCAAAGATTGAACTCATGATGAATATCTATTTCAAATGATTGATGTGACATTTGTAAAAAGTGTATTTGTGTTCTGTCTCGTCAATGTAAGAACATTAAATGCTTTGAAGAGCTAAGAAGGTCAACTAGATGGCTAGGACTTGATGTTTTGGCCGAGGAGAAGAAGTCACGTGTAATTTAATCCAAAGGTCACCATTATATTTGTAATACTATAAATACCCCCACCACGTAAGAGTTAAGGACTAATGTAATTTCATATACTTGAAGCAATACATTTTATTCTCTCATTGGTTCATAGCAATTTCAGATCTAGTTTTTAACGATTGATTATTATTATACAATCGTGTCTCGTATATCTCATCGGAACCCGAACGGAGACTTCTCATGTCATTGAGCTACTCCCACGTCCAATTTCGGAGCAATCTCCACTATTGATCCACCTTTACGTGTTGGAACTTAGCTTGTGCATGCACGAGTAGGTCTGACATCTGTTGACAGTGTTTTCTGAGGTCAACAATAAGAGCATTTTTGTGAACTTATTCGAATCATATTACTAAATTTTTGTGTTGTTTTAGTATTGAAGTTTACTTAACTTGGGTTAATTTTATCTTATTTCAGTTTTGGACTCATTTCTAAGCAATTGGAAAAGAAAGAATGATCAATTGGTCAATGGATGAAAGTTTAGGGACTAATATGCATTTGAATAAAAATTGAAATATTAAAATCAAAGTAATTTAATGTGGATGACCAATATAGAAGAAATAATGAAGAAAATGACTAAAAGAAAAATTCGATAAGTTTTTATAATTGGGTAGCCACCTGTTATATAGGTCGGGCGACCACCTGGCCCTTAACCTTAACTACAGAGGCTACTTAGTATGCCTGGACAGTCGCCCCCATTTATTACTTTGTGCCCGCCCAGCACAATTCGGTTAGAAAATTCTATTTCATTCAAAACTCAATTCCAACAAAGAAACTTCCATTTGAGCCATGATATGCATGATTTTTGAGATCTTTTGTGACTCTTTAAAGGGATTATCAATACCAATTCTCAAAATATAATTAGGGGGTGGAGAATGAATTGCAAAATGAGGCAAAGAACAAATCAAAATCAAATCCAAAAAGCTCTCAGGATTGAATTCAAGAATCTTAGGGTGACGAACAGCTTTTATATCTTTTGCTTTCTTCTTCATAACATGTTAAGCTAGATTTATTTGTATTATGAGAATGATGAACCTTGTAATATGAATTTTTAATAGTTAGTTTTACATATTTGATATTGAAAACAAGTTTTTGGATTTTTAATAATTTACATGATTATATTTTCTCTGTGATTATTGTGCACGGTAATTGTATGATTTTTGTGGCTTATTTTATGCATTCGAAATAAAGAAAAATAGGTTCGACATGGTGTAATTGTCATAGAGTCCGGTATGGAATAGAAATATGTCACTATACTCTATGTGAATTTTTAAGCGTTCATAAAAAATCATGCATTTCTTTATGTTCGCATCCGTCATAAAAATATAGGTGTATCATATATGAGAGTAGATTTAACATTACTCGAGAGTGATTGTTAAATAAAATAGAAACATTGATTTATCAAAATTCAATCGTGTTGTCAAAGTGTATAACTAAGGTTAAAATGATTATTGTATGGAAATTCTGGATCCTTGTGCATTTGTCATTTATTAAATACATCAATTTTCATTTAACATAATTAGCATTTAATTTAGTTAATTTATTCATAATTGCATAAGTAAAATATTTTAGTCATAATTTCATCACACAAATAAACACACTCCATATTATTCGTGTTTCGGTTAATGTTGCGATAATTAAAATTGAACTAAATCAATCTTTGTGGGACGATATTTGGACTCAAAATACACTTTATTAATTGTTAACGGATCGTATACTTGTGATAGTTTTAATTTGAAAGATATTTTCGTGAACAAATTTTTAACGTCGTCGTCGGAGATTGCATTTGAGTTTAATTTCATTTATTTTGACATTAATTCGAACTTCTACATGTATTCTTGTATTTTTATTTTTCCATTTTAGTTTTTTCCTATTTTTCAGTATATAAAAATACCAAAAATAGCAAGATAACTATGGTTGATTTCAACAAAATGCTACTATGTGACTTCATCATAAGACAACAACAATTGACATTTCAAAAAATTGATAAGGGAGATATGCTTGTAAGAGATTTCATTATGGGACAACGATTACGAGATATAAAAGTGGAATGTGAACTTGATGAAATTGTCTTGAGTAATTTACATGTTGCATTATGTTTCTCACCAAAATTTGACGTGGGTGATTTACCTGTAGGATTATTTCTTCCACCGATTATTAATGAACATCAATTAAGGAAATCAAATCCACAGGACTTCCATCAAATACAACAAAAGGAGGAGACTTCCCATGAAAATATCATTATTTATTTGCCAAAAGTTTTGGATGCAAACATTGAACTCTAAAAAGTTTTAATAAAGAAGAGGAATATGAAAAGATCGAAAAGTTAATCGTAACGAACAAAAAGGAATCAGTAACATTCAAAGAAGATGAAATTAACATGCAATCTCTCGACTTTCTCGTTTGCTCAAAAATTGAATTTGTGATTAAACCATATGGGGAGATTGAGGTGTATATTGTTGAGTTCCAAATGGGTGATGAGAATAAAGCATATTACTTGGAGCAGGGAAATGTTAAAATTTGGAGGAAAGTTGTAATATAGAACAAAGTCGGATTGAGCAAGCTAAATAAGACGTTCAAAGCCATATTCATGATATACTTGTGCAAAAGTCGAGCTTGAGACTATAAATCAAGCACTTAATGGAAGGCAACTCATTATAAGTAGTTTTAGGGATTGCTTTAATTTAGATATTCATGTATTTAAACGGTTTTTAACACATTTTAGACATTACTTTAAGATTTGCATTAGTTACTAAGGTATGTTTACTTATTGAGTTCAATTTTTAAGCTCATCGTTAACATCCTATTATTACGTTAAGTTTACATTGATATGATAGCATTTTAAGGTTGCACCTAGATTTCAATCTTCTAAATGTTAGAAGATCAGAATTTTTCTTGGTGTGAATACATTACAAATATTTAAACTTTATTTGCTATTATTAATTTTTCTTTTGAGTTCTTGATATAGAAAGTTGAAACTTAGCAACAAATAAAAGTGACGATTGTCATGGCATCTACCAATCGGACTAGTATGATCCTTTTACCTATCCGCTTCTACCCTGAGGAGTTTTTGATCCTTTGCTCTTTTATTTGATTTATCTTTGTTTTTACATTGGGGACAATGTAATTTTTTGTTTGGGGATGAAGGTAAGTATTTGGTGAATTATGATATTTGTTGCTTACTTTTCAACTTCTTATCGGGTTTATATAGCTAATTTAATCTTAAAAAATTGAAATAAAAAACCAAAAATGGGGTGGGAAGGTTAGTGCTTGTGCTCATAAAAGTTTGATGGTTTGGAGTTCTTGGATCAGAGATTTGGTCGAAAGAGTTTGGGTTAAGGAGTTTAGAGAGGGCACTGATCAATGTTAAAATTCGAATCTTATATCAAAAGAAATGTGGTACATCTTACACTTCTCTTCGTAGCTTTTATGACTCGATTTATTAAGCCTCTTAGGATATTTAAAACTTGGTGTTCTATGATTATCTGACTTGAGAGTCGTCGGCCTAAAGGTCACTATAGGGATTATTTAGAAAATTTAACGCAGATAAGTCTTGCACATAAGATGTCAAAGAGAGAGAGAGAGTAACAAAATATATATTCATAGGAAAATAAAGAGAAGGAGAATTAGATTATCAAAAGTGAGAGATGTCCGGTAAAAACTTTGAAATTTGAACTCTAAAGATTGGTGATGTGACTTTGAAAAATTCTTACAATCTCTCTACTAAGGTTACAAGTATTTAATTATGTACACTTTGTGTGAAAAAATGCGTTTTAATGATTGTTAGGAACTCACATGTGCGAAAAATACCTCGAAATTGGAGATAAAAGCATAATGAGTGATTTTGCACAAAAAGTGCGAGGAAAAACTAACCATATGAGAATTGTGATTATGATTAAATCAACACTTAATTGATTGTGTTCTGGTATGGGTGTGAGTTCAATATTGACTAATCACACACACTAAGTCGAGTATTAGATAAGTAAAAAATTTATTTTTGATATTATTTGGATCTTTCTAAAGTATTGTTTAAATTCGAACTTGGGACATATGGTAAGCCGTTTAATGTTGAATTTGTTATTGGAGATTTATTTATGTTAGTGATATAAGTTATTCCTAAGTTTTGTTTTGTTTTTGTTCGAGGAAGAACAAATGTTTCCTAAACCCCGGTGGTGCACAACTTTTATTATTATTATTTTTTTCTCAATTTTTTATTTGTGAAGTTAAATAAAATAATTAAAAACTGAATTATTAATATAATAATTTTAAAATGGTTAAAAAAATTTAAAATATAGGAATACCTTATTACATTTAGGCTTGATGACACGCAACGTCTTGTGTCTTTTAGTACTTTGGATAGTTGGATTCACAAATACGAGAATTGCAGCCATCAAGAGAATATGTCAGAGCCTACTTGCTACGTTTTCAATAGAATGAGGACCATAGCTGTAATTTCTCCTTGTGAAAATTTCAATAAATAGAATATTCTAAGATAACATGGCCAAGCCAAGCAAAATAGAATGCTTTATTCAGCTGACGCCATTAACCTGCACACACACACACCAACAAAAAGAAAATCCTTATAATAAATAAATAAGAAAAAAAAGAGAAAATCCCTGTACAGATTCAGATTTTTGATTCACCGAAACTTCTTCTGATTTTCCTCTCATCAACCCTCAATTGCAGTCCCATTGGTTAGTAACAATAGTTCTAATACCTGTGTGTTGATTATAATTTATACACTTCAGTTGAATTATTTAATGTTTCAATTATTATTCTCGTCGATGTTGATTGTTTGTTTTTGGTATTTTTTTGGGTTTGATTTAGTTGGACTGAGTTTTATTGTTTAGCTAACAATTTCAAGATTTTGTTGGGATTTTTGCGATTTTTTTCTGGGGCTGTTTTTGGGGATATGGTCAACTGTTATATATTTCTAGGGTTTGGATCTTGGTTTGATAATAGAATCGGAATTGGGTTTTGATTACTTGAGCTTTTGTATCTTTTATTTGACCTATTTTCTCGTTCCGTATTTCTGTGGTGTTTTGAGGCTAATGATAGAATTTTTTTTTTGACGCACATAATTTTCTTTTATGTATGATATATAGTCAATTTAAGATTTTTAGTTTTACTTTTGATGAGCTAAGTTTGATAAAGAGATTTGATCAGTGGGTGTGTTAAAATTTTAGTTAAAGTGCTCTAATATTATTGCTTTGTTGTTAATTTATTCTTGCTGGGGAATCTGTGATAAATGAAAGAGTTCATATTTCATAAATGGTTTTGTTGCATAAAGTTACAAGCAGATGAAAATTTTAAAATTCACTTCAGTCTTTTGTTGCGATCATTTTAATCTTTTCTGTCCCCTCGAAACAAGAGAGGGCCATGCCTTTCAAGTGGGGAAATAAAATCATTAAGATTCTAATGTCCTTGCCCTTTTGTAATTTGAATAGAGCGGGGAAATTCTGGCGGTTGAAGTATTTGGGCTCGTGTCTGCATAAAACATTCGGTGAACACACAAGATTACGAATTTACTTTTTTGTACTTGTAGAAAGGGCGAATTGAAAGTTTTACTAGTCTGCCATCTCATGTTTTCTATGCATAGTTTATGGTCCGTGGACTTATATGGGTTTTCCTATACTGGGACTTCATTGTAAAAGCGAAACCAACAACTTTCCCTTGTTAATGGAGCGAGCTGATGACCGTATACATGATGAGCATGTTATTGACATGACAAGTAGTAGTGATGGTTCCTCATCTGCTTCATCTCGTGATCTAACGTCTCGTGGCTTAGAGCACCATCATAATGTAAGTCAGCCACCTACTAGTGTGAGGGTTCCAGTTTACCAGCCTCCAATTTTTTCTGCAAGTACATCAAACTCAAGGAACTCATCACTTACTCAGAGGGGAAATGGGCGTGGACGCCGGAGGAGTCCATTAAATTCTGGGTTATGGATTTCTGTTGAGCTAGCATTAACAGTGAGCCAAATTATTGCAGCTATTGTTGTGCTATCTTTGTCAAAGCACGAATATCCACGTGCTCCTTTGAAAACTTGGGTTGTGGGTTATGCATCGGGCTGTGTAGCCATCCTTCCTCTTTTGTATTGGAGATTTCGCTATCGAAACCATGGTTCCGAGCAGGACTCAACTCAGCACATGCAGGGTTCTTCTCAGAACAACTTCTCTGCAGGCCCTTCAAGTAGAAGAGTTTCTGAAGGAGAAGATCATGGGACAACTGGTACAACATCTAGTGGTGGTCCAAATGTTTCGCCAAGGTTTGCCATGTTTTGTACTTTTTACGTTGTAGTCCAATTCTCTTATTTCATATCACAATTTTACTACATTACATGAACATTTTATGTGTCTTGCGCTTGTATCTAAATGAAATACAAATTTTGGAGATCGCAATATTGACTGTTTTATTTGTATTATCGCTTAGTAGGGTAACATGATAGATTTGGAACTTTTTATGCTTCTCAAATATGCGTCAGCATTACAGTGTTGTATCTAAAGAGCTATTCACAAGACCTAGATTGTCCTTTTTAGTCTTACTAGGAATAAGAGGAGAACAATAGAAGAACTTTGACTAGTCTCAGATTTGCTTTTGTTTGACTAAACTTCTCTCTCTATCTGGGTCCTTTTGTTGAGAAAAATCTGTACTGCAATCTCCCAAACAATCAAATTTGTGGATTACATGTTGTCATTCACCCCTTACCCGCATTGCTCGACTTTATTACTCTTTCATAACATTTGGTTTGGAATCATAATTCATTTATCATTGCGCCCGTCTGGCCCCCATCATTCTCTCATTATAATGAGAATTTGATTTTGGAATAGTAATTCATTGGGGGATTTGTAGTTAAAAATGAAGAAAAAGTTTTGGGTTTGCGTGTATTGCGTGTAATATTATTTTATTGGAGAATGTGTTGTTAATAAGAAAAAGGATAAAAATGAATTATAATTTAATGGGGGCCAAACAAATGCATGGTGTAATATTATTTTATTGGAGAATGTGTTGTTAATAAGAAAATAGATGAAAATAAATTATAATTTAATGGGGGCCAAACAAACGCATAGTGCATCGCACATTCAATAAAAAAGTGACAGCTAAATAGCCTGGTTTTTATCTTGCAGACTTAGGACACTTGTGGAATACTTCAAGATGGCTTTAGATTGTTTCTTTGCAGTGTGGTTTGTGGTTGGCAATGTGTGGATTTTTGGTGGGCACTCCTCTTCTACTGAGGCTCCAAACTTGTACAGGTAAATTTAATAGGTGTTCATCGTCACATAATACACATGTTAGATTTAAAACAGATTCTTATTTACTGTGCTCAATTGAATGCACATTTCTTGGCTTACAGGTTGTGTATAGTGTTTCTTACCTTTAGCTGTATTGGATATGCAATGCCTTTCATTCTGTGCACGACAATCTGCTGCTGCCTCCCCTGTATAATTTCAGTGCTGGGTTTCAGAGAGGATTTGGCTCAAAATAGAGGAGCCACCCAAGAATCAATTAATTCCCTGCCAACTTATAAGTTTAAAGTGAAGAAGAACAAGAATAGAAACAAGGAGATTAACTCAACCACAGATGAAGCTGGAATAGTGGCTGCTGGAACAGAGAAAGAGCGTGTGGTATCAGGAGAGGATGCGGTAAACTTCATTTCCTTTCTGGTCTTGGAATTTTTGATTTTTGAATATGAATGTCAGAACTTATGATCTTAGTCAGTTCATGCGAGTTACCCCTCCCTGTCCCAGTCTTTCAATATATCAGGACATGGGTTGCACAATCAACATTGCATTTTTAAATACAATTTGAAGTTTATGATGATGGGTTAAAAACACTATTGATCACTAACTTTTAGTGAAATTTACTGTTACTCACTACTCTCCAGTCTGTAAGTTGGTTATTGAACTTAAACTTTGTTACAGTTGGATCACTTAACTTAAATATTCATTACAAGTTGGTAATATTGTCCATGCCCATTAATTTGATTGTCAGGAAAGCTGACGTGAAAGTCTAGTTGGCACTCCAGTTGACAAACAACTAGACTGCCACACAAAATTTTCCGGTAGTCAAACTAAGCCCCTTTTTGAGCTCTATTATAATTAGATTTTAAGGAAAAATATATTTTGTAATAGTGATTTTTTGTAAAATGTGTGGTTGAAAAAGAAAGAAAAGTTTTGGGTTTACTTGTAATATTATTTTATTGGAGTATGTGTGGTTGAAAAGAAGAGAAAAAAATGTATTTTCTAAAAACAAGGGCTAAAATTCATGGGTGGAGCCATCAAAATGTAAGAAAGTAAACAATGACCAACTTTAGAGACCAAATAAAGTTAGCGAGTGACATGAAATTTCATTAAAAGTTTTGAGACATCCAATGTATATAAGTCGTTCATGATGGTCTTTGTCGTGTGCTGCTGCCAGTTCTGATTGGAAAGAGCAAAACTCTCTTAAGTTTTTCAATTGATTTCATTACTTGTGTACTCTTGGTGTTTGTCATGTGTATCTCTCTAATTGTTGGGCTGGGCAAGAAAGGGAAGGGGAAAGAAACTTGATTATCATATAAAGATGAATATAAAAGTAGGGTTGTGGAGCTGTTCTCCACTTCCTGCAATTTTAGAAAGATATTCATAATGAAGTCGATAAAGAATGTAACTTTTTTTTTTTTTGGGTGGGGTGGGGAGAATTTTTATTTGACTGTCCTTATGTATACAGGTACACCATGTAAGGATCTAATTTATGAAATGTCATTGTGGATTTAAATCTGCTAAACAACGATGATATATATATTTTAAGGGATTTGTTTACAAGGCTTGGATGTCAGCAATAGTCTAAAGCATTGTTTTATTTGATTTTCTTTTCTAAATTGGACTCGGTGGATATTAAGAGGATGAAACTTCTCGGCCTGTACTCAAAGGAAATGGCGTAGTCATTTTGATTGCTATAAATTTCCAGGTTAAAAACCTGTCAGTTACTCAATTTATAATGAAGTTTCATGTTAGTCATCGAACTTTGTTATGTTCCAAAGTTGATCACCGAATTTTCTTTTGTTTCAATTTTTTTATTCAGTTAAAATCCTTTAGTTTTCCTAACAGAATGTCGTTTAGAAGATTGCAATATATCATGGCATCTGCATGGAGGTCTTCCACATCATCTGTTATAAATCAAATTAATGCCGAGTAATACTTACATAGACTACTTTGAAACAAAGTTTGGCGGCTAACATGAAACTTGGCTATATGTTGATTGACATTTAACAGTGTTATTACCCATAAATATCCTTGTTAAAACTCCAAATTCCTGGTAGTTTTGAAGTTGCTTGTCCTTAATTATAGCAGAGGTTAGTAGACTAGACAAGTATTCTAATTTATGGCCTTGAGGAAATTGGATTTAAGATCACGATTTCTATTTAGTGCTTCACAGTAAATTGTTGTTTTGCGACACAGGTGTGCTGCATTTGCTTGGCAAAGTATGTGAACAATGATGAACTCCGGGAATTGCCTTGCTCTCATTTCTTTCACAAGGAGTGCGTGGATAAATGGCTAAAGATCAACGCCTCATGTCCACTTTGCAAAGCCGAGGTTGGTGAAACCATTTTGGGTTCACTCACTGAAGCGACTGCCAGTCTACGGCAGAATACCATGTTTTAAATTGCTAAAGAAAGTGTCACGAGTCGAAACAATGTTTATGTCGGCTTGTTCTTGTGATTGAGAGCTCGTTTTATGTACTTGTCGTGTCTCGAGAAGATGATGTCCATCATTATATCAAGAGAAAGATTGTATGAGAATTATATGAAGTGAACATCCCGGCAAACAGCTTGTTGTAAAGTGTTTCAGTGAACTTGCATGATAAAGTAACTACTCTCTTTTCTCCTTCTCTTTTAGTGCTTTGTACTGTTTACTTAAAGAGATAAGCGGTGTATATAATTTGTTTCAACCTGGTTTTGCCATGTTATCATTTTGTTGCTTAGATATTGGAGTGTCCTCCATTGTTTTTAATGCAAAGCTTTAGTTTTTATGCAGGCATAAAACTTATAACAAATCAATGTATTTATTAAAATGCTCTTGGAATCGAACCAGGCTGTGCAGTATGAAAATTGGGTAAAATGATAGGTAATATCGAGAAAAGGGATTCTAGTAAAAAGGCGCACAAAATGTAATAACATTTTACATCCTTTTCTATGGAATTCACCATTTCTTCAGCAACTACAAGCAAAAGCATATGCAAATTTTACAACGTGCCTGCTTCCTTGAGTGTGCGATGTTAAGACTGTGTGTGAAACCATTAATGCAACTGGAAAAACAGAACTTGAAATTTGGGAGCTTATTTCCGATGCTTGATTTTGGATGACTTAGGGTATAGTTTTTGGTAAAGTGATGGTAATACCTTATATCATTTGATATTAAAGTTGGGGGTCTTGTGTTTGAATCGATGCTGTGTATTCCATGGAGGGAGTGGATGATGGAGCATATTTGAAATGAGGTGGGCCTATTGAACTGGGCTTGAGTGGATTTTCGAGCTTTATTTCGGATTATATAGAGCGGATTGCATTAGTTATATATGTAACAAGGGCGACCTACCAAAACACATTGATTTCTTACTAATGCAAACAACTATTTCTTGAAAACTATAGATAATTACATTCTAAACTTAACTTTTTTTTGAATGAGAATATGACGTACCATCCACCAAATTCCGAATCTGACGAAATTAATGGGATATGAATTTAGGGTCTCAGTCCGATAACCCGATCAAAATCCGAATCCGATAATCCGTTAACTGAATGGATCAAATATGGATATAGGTCAATCCGGTCCGGTAACAATCCGATCTGATTTGTTATAAATAAATGAATCGGTAAAATATTTTTAT
>CAIGRP010038912.1:0-14149 GCA_903798385.1 Fraxinus cuspidata
TGAATGCAAATGATGTTAAATGTATTTTGGAATTTTCGAATATATGATGAATGTACTAGGATCACGAATCCCTATGTAATATTCATTTCAAAACCTAGTTCTACACATTGACACACGATTAAATTATTGAAGAATCAATGCTCCTAAATTATCTAACAGTTTCTCTTGAGTAAAGTTAAACATATTCAAATATGTGATACAACTATATTTCTATGATGGATGCGAACATATAAGAATGCATTAATGGCATTATGAACACTTAAAGATTCACATAAGGCATAGCGGTATATTTCTATCATCTATCGAACCTTATGATGATTTATATATGTCGAACATATTTCCCTTCTTTCGAATGCATGAAATAAGCCAACAAATTCAAACAATCATTTGCGCATATAATTGTGGAGAAAAGAAAATCATATAAATCATTCAAATATCCCAAAACATGTTTTTATTGTCAAGAATGTAAAACTAAGAAATTAAACTCATATTACATAGTTCATCTAATCCTAATACAGATTAATCTAGCCTAGCATGGTGGAAGAAAGAAAATCAGAAAAACAAGTGAAGAACGACATCACCAAATGAATTCTTGAATTTGATCTTCGTGTTCTTGCCTCTTTTTTCTCTGAAAATCCTTGTAAAATCTCCCCATCCTCATATGTATTCTGCTGTTAGGTATTTGTAGGAGTCGAAAATTGGTTGAAATTCACGTCCTATTTGGTTTCCAAAAGAGTTCCAATCGAATAAGGAAAGTTTCATTCCCGCGCGGATTTTTTTTCTCTGCACAGCAGTCAGTATTTTAGACATAACTTTCTCTCCCGATATCCGATTGGGGCGATTCAAAGTGCATTAGAAATATAGCTCAAGGGGATACAACCTTTCTAGAGATATAATAATTCCAATTCGGACGTTTACAATGCCAAAAATAGGTCTCAATAATCGGCTAACAATCTGGAATATAACTTGTGCAATCGGATATTGATTTTGATCATATTCCATTCCTTTTAGAATTCTAATTCCATCCAATTGTCTCCTAGTAATATTTGAAAGTATTATCTTGTATCCGAATCAACTATTGAATATTTGCACTTG
Source organism: Fraxinus cuspidata (assembly GCA_903798385.1). NCBI lineage: Eukaryota > Viridiplantae > Streptophyta > Magnoliopsida > Lamiales > Oleaceae > Fraxinus > Fraxinus cuspidata. Next base: position 1,096 of record CAIGRP010038912.1, read on the forward strand.
AGTCCTCAACCTTTGATTTTACTTCATTTTAACCATTTTTTGTTTTATTTTTCTTAATTTCTGCCATATTCATCATTATTATCCTGCAAAACACAAGTTATATCGAATTAAGTTATATTTTACATATTTATTAACAATTATCCATGTCTGTNCGAATCAACTATTGAATATTTGCACTTGAGTGCTCAACCTTTGATTTTACTTCATTTTAACCATTTTTTGTTTTATTTTTCTTAATTTCTGCCATATTCATCATTATTATCCTGCAAAACACAAGTTATATCGAATTAAGTTATATTTTACATATTTATTAACAATTATCCATGTCTGTGGCCCAAAATAAGTGTGTAAAACGCACTTATTAGGATCCTGATTAAAATTTTAGAAGAAATGCAAGTTCCAAAACTTTCATTTAGTTATAGTTTTTATCTTATCATTTCATCAGTGACAATCATAGTCCCAAATATTTTAATTGGTTGCAGTAGGAGGATTGTCAATTTCTCCATTTGGTGACCAAAAAAATTGACGTTGATTATATTTAGATTAAAAAGTTAAAATGATAAATTTATATTTTTCTCAAAATAATTCAATACAAAAAAATAGAATCTATACCCCACCCCAATCCGATATATCTTCTACCACAATCCAAACCCCAACCCCCAAAACTAGGACTGGACAAAACTGTCAAAGGCTCCAAATGGTTCGATTCAGTTCTTCTTAAGTTAAATATCCGAACAAATATTATAATTGAGAATCAACGGATTTGGTTCGATTCTTGATTTTATATCGAGAATTGAATCTCCCTAATTTTTTCCAATTTGTTATATTAAATAAATCAAATTATTTTAATTTTTTCTAAATAAATTTGCTACTAGTTAATTGAGACTAAAAATATCATTTTCTTATTTCATTTGCCAAGTGATTACCATTTCTCAAACAATCAAAATTGAGTGGTTGTGTCTTTCTTCATCTTACCCATTTTCCTGCTCTATTCATTGAATCTCCCATCATCTTACCATTGTTAATGTTATTACTTAGTTTTTGGTAGTTTATATATAGCAGTGAATGGATCTTATTAGACAACTTGTTATTTATATATTTTTAAGTTAGACTATGTTATTTTGTAAGAATTAGTGCAATATTACTAAGAGCTAAGATTGCACATGTCATTAATGGGATTAATGTAGTATTATTATAAATGTTAAAAAAATTTAATTATTATACGAAATCAAATTGAATTGAACCAGTTTGGTTCTTAAATGAATAAAATTATAAGTACAATCTTTGTTGATAATCCATATATTGTTAAGATCCGTACCGTTGATTTCAAAAATAATTTTTAAAATTGATGGTGTAGATTTTTGTCAACTCATGGTTTACAACGTTGTACATGTAGCATGGCTACAATTAAATTTGGATCATACTATATGTTCATAAAAGTTGACACATTGATTTACATCCATGTGAGTAGATAGATTTTGCTACATTATTCTTGACAACACATTTTCTAATTAACTGCAATACTCTTGACACATAGGGTGTGTCAATCAATGTGTACACCTTGTGTGAAAATAATGATGGTCAAATAAGGACTACACCATGGATTCTGACAATAAAATAAACATTCACTTAAAAATGCAACTTTGCATTACACTTGCGCTAGGAAACTAAGCAAAGACAAATGCAGGAAATTCAGGTGTAGAAAAAAATCAAAATCAAGAAGCTCTCCTCCAAGCATAATCCCACTCCAATGAAGCACAGAATATTTGTTTCATTTTTCTGCACCTCCAATTTTCCAGGCTTCTTGTTTAAGGTTAATTCAACTTTATATTTAGATCAATAGAAATAGTGCCATATATTTTTATTCTCTCTCTACATCTAAGATTCGAGAAAGTAGTTCACTAGAAACAAAAATGGATTCTGGATTAATTGGCGGTGGTTGGGTGGTATTGTATATTAGGCTCGTATTTCATAGAGATTAAAATCAGATTTTTAATATATTTTGATAAAAGTTAATGAAATGTGTGAATGAAAAATTGTAAAACCCATAAAATATGTGGTAAAATTTAATGTTGACTTTAATTTAAATTTTAATTTGAATTTTAATCAATAGCAAAGTTGGACTAGGTTTTGGTTGGGGTGGAATTGTGGTTGATAAAGAAGATGTAGTGGGTTGGGGTAGATGGGTGGAGGGTGCAGATTTCTCTCTTTTTCTATTTAACTATTTTTATTGTATTATTGACAAAATATAAATTTATCATTTTATCTTTTTAAAATTGATCAAAAGATAGTCAAAATCAACTTTTTCGGTCAACTAATGAAGTCCATTTGTCCTCCCACTGTTACCAATTAAAAGATTTGGAATTATGTTTGTCACAGATGAAAGATTAATATAAAAACTGCAATTAAGTAAAAGATTTGCGATCGCAAAATTTGTTTTAACTTAATTTCTAATAATTGCTAGAATAATTTGTTAGATTACTTAAATTGTCGTTATTTTGAAGATTTGAAGCATTTTGATATATTACTTTGGTGGAAATTGAATACAAATAGATACAAAGATATTACCCAAATTGTTAAAGATGTGTTAACTATTCAAATATCCACAATTGTTTGTGAGCCTTCATTGCCTATTAGTAGTTGAATTCTTTATTCTTTTAGAAGTTTGTTGAATACAAATATGGTTGAGACAATGATTTAATTCGTCAATATTTGGATGAGGTAGAAGCATTGAATGATTCACAAAATGGTATAGAAGATATTATCATATTTGATCCTTTTTATCATTTTGTTTTATTAGTTATATATAAATATCATTAAACTAAAGTCAATGAATTCATGCACTATATTTTTATGTTTATGGAGAAAATAAATTATGTGTTACAATTGCAGATGTTGCGCCATTAATATCGACTAAGGGGTTTAAATGTTTATATAATATTGTTGCATTATAATTATTAGAATTATAGAACTTCGTTTGTAATATTTTTAGTAATAAAATTTATGTTTTAACATGAAACTTTAGACTAATATTTATGATAACTTATTCCGTATATGTTATTCTTTTCTTTATTAAACTGTGGTTTTAATCCGAAAAAATTGGTTTGGATTGATTTTGTTTAGAAATTAAAATGGTATGATTTGGAAAAATCCCAAACTGTTTTAAGTGTTTTGGTTTAAAAATTTGTTGCAAACCGTTCAAATCGAACTGTGTTAACCCCTACATCCCATTCCTTCATCAGCCTCAACCATACCACGCATTCGAGCAACTCTACATCCTCGGCACCACTCAATTTACCCTTAACTCCGTGCTAGGTGGCCTCAAAACACTAGCACCATCCTAATCTATATCCCCAGCAATGACGGCCACTATGATGTCCCTATAGTACTGGTCTACTAGGATGATACGCTTTCCCAGGGCATATGACAAACGAATCCAAAAAAAAAAGAGTATTACTATGAGGTCGCCCTCACTATCACTATCTTGAGTATTATCTAACTCATGTATAGTCTCTCCATGGGGAGACATGTTTGAAAAAAACGAATAAAGTTTCAGAGGAATAAGAATGGAAGGTCGAGACTTCTTAAGTTCTCTGGGAAACTCTAGGACGAGGTACTTGAGGAAGAGAAAACTCAAAATAGTTTTGTATGGTAAAAAAAGAAAAGTGAAGATGATGACAATGTTGGCCTTTTATAGACATCACATTTGAATAACAGTTGGATCAAATGTTATAGATCTCAATTGTTCAATAGAGATTTAATCTGGGTCCTAGAGTGTAAAAGGGTGTCATTATCCATTTTCAAACGGATGACTTAGATGCTTTATGATAAGTGCATTCTATTTATATGAAAATCGAGCGAATATCTACTTAATTTGTGTAAATTATATTAATAGTAGGAAAATCCCAACTTGGATACAATTTGTGTGAAAAAGCTATTTAGAGTTTAATTGGAGTTGATGTGAAGCAATTTAAGATTAACCGAATTATAAGAGATCAATTAGAAATATTAATCGAGCATTGATAAAAATTCATAAGTCTCAAAAGTTAAATTCGACATTTGAAATTGAGAGTTACTTTTATAACCCTAAAATCACCTAATATGTGAATAGTGCTGAATTAAATTTGTTAATTAAAAGTAACAAGTCATTTTTTAACTGTTCTAGATATTTAGTCAATCAAGTCAAATTATCATATGTTGAATTACCGCAATAATTAATAAAATAGTAAATAACACAATAATTGATGACGAAAACCTTTAATTAGGTAAAAACTTCGGGATCAAACCAGTAGTTTCCACTATAAACAATAAAAACTTACAGTATGATCTAGACTGAAAAACCACTAAACTCGCTAATCTAATTCCTTCAATCCTCAAGACCATTGAAACGTGCTTCACTCACACATGTTATCAATCTTCTGGAATTGTCTATCTTCTATGAAACACCAAGAATGTCTCGTTCTTATACTCTTCTTGTGATTCTGGTCCAATCTCCCTCAATCTTCAACAACATCTAAAAACTATTGAGAAAGTACATTCCTAATGATATCTAGAAAGTGGGTGTTCTGAATTATCTAAATTTTATGTTTTTCCCAAACTTGTGGATGATTGATTTCAAAAATTAAAAAAATTAATCTAGATTTCAGGATGTGTTCTTAGATCTTAGAATCATGTTATGAAGATATGAAACAATGATTAACCACCCTTTTTGACATTCATAGGGTAGGATATATATATATATATATAGAGAGAGAGAGAGAGAGAGAAGTATTCGGGATGAAAATGGATTGAAAATCCAAGTATTTGAAGCAAAGAAGATTTCTAATCGTCGACCGTCGCTCGATCACCAAGCCAGTGATAAGCGAGGAGTAGCTGAGCAGTCATCTTTATTTTTATTATAACTTTCTCGTCTGATATCCAATTGAGGTGATTCAAAATACGTTGGAAAGCTATCTCAATGAGCTAAAATTCTTCTAGCAGTAGCCTTATCAAAATTCCAATGTTTTATATATGAAACATGCATTACAAGTTACGATTGAGAATTTTGAACATAACTTGTGTGGCTCTTTGATACTTTTTTGGCTTATAATTGCATTCTCTTGATCATATATGATCGTTTTGGACATCTTGGACTCCTTCAAGTACAATACTACCCTCTAAAAGATTCCTTAACTTTTAAAACTCTTTTATAACAATCATATTCTTTTACAATAATCCTTTTGTCTAAAGAATTGCAAATACAAGAAAAAACCTAACAAAAATGTTTGAGGACTAATGTATAAACTTCTGAAACTTGCCTCTAGTCAATTATTAATGAATTTGGAATGAAGATGACTTAATTGAAAAATATTAGAAGATGAAACACTAAAGGCCTACTTGGAAGTTTCAGGTTAGCAGTTACGAGCCTTTTTTGAATTACTAATTTTGGGCATTTATGAGCTGACCGATTTTGGGTGGTTTTTAGTAGCGGGTTTTAAAACACTTCAACACATGCTCAAGAGTTCATTATCCAGCTGTTCTAAAAGATGTTTTAAAAAATCAAATTACATAAATACCCATATTATATGATTAAAGCAGGTTATTGATCTTGTGTTGACGATGGTTTGACAATCAAGTTTACCCCTTCAAGATTTGTAGTTTATTTCAGTTTTAATAAGAACTTTATGTTGCCGCTTTCCCAACTGCTCTATTAAGCTGTTTGGAAGTTTACATAATAGAAAATAATAATGAGAACATCAAGGTGGGGATTAAAATTAGATTTTTAGTGGATTGTGATAGAAATTTTTGAAATGTGTGGTTGAAAAGATGTGGGACTCATGAAAGATGTTGTTAATATTGATTGTTTGATTTTGACTTAGATTAAAATCGGATTCTAATCCGATCCAAACATGCCCATAGTGTGAGTGAACAATAGTCATGAGAAATGTAAAATCTAGTTTCAATGCATAGACCAGATTTATTTTGCTTTGATCTAAGGAAAGAACATCAACGAAACTCTGTCAACAATTACTGAAGAAAAACACCAAGAGTTGAGAGTGAATATAAAGCATAAAATCACAAAAAATAGTTGGATGCAAGAGTATAGGAGAAAGGTTTGGAAGGAATGACATATAAGATTTTTTTTTTCTTTTATACAATTTATGGTAGATTTAATAATAATTATTTTATAGAGGGTAAAGTTGGGAGAGAATTTGAGAAACGGTCAAAATTCGTCTATTAAAATACACTACACCGGTTTTGGGTTTTTTAAAACTATCCATAATCGATATTCAAAAAAACTAACAAGCACCGATTTTCTCAACCCTCTCTTAAACGGTGCCACCCAAAATCAATCAAAATCGGTAAAAAAACTCACAAGCAGGGTCTAAAGTTACATGAGAAAAGGAGTCTAATTAAAAGGGGGAATTGTTTTCTTTTATTTCTCAAACTTTTTATGAAAACCAATTTAAACAAAGATTTTGCCAAAATCTTGTTCTATAAATACACGTCACAGTCCAACAATTAAAAGATGCTTGTAGAGTTTCATTATATGCACATAGTCAAACCCAGGCTTGGGAGATTTATTGTATACATATTATAGTAGCCCAAAATGAGAGAAAATCAAGAAATTAATTAAGAAGCTACCTCGGTTAATTGAATGCTAATTCAATAATTTGATAGATCTAATTACGTCGATAGACATATTATTTATTTAGACCATATAGTAAAATCTGATAATTAGTATAAAGTGTAAAGATACATTTTCTAGTTAATGCGGTCGTTACAAAGATTTTTATAGCTTTATGACATTTAATTAAAGTATATTCGAATTCACGTAGAGTTATGAAATTGACTTAGTTAAAATTAATTTGGATTAGAAAGAGGTAAATACATTAGAAGAATTCGACCACGTAAATATAATCAATTGTTATAAAAATTGGTGATTGAGATTAAGGGAATGGTTATGGTGGACTCGTGAGTCATAACACTTAAACCATCACTAAAAAATCTTTTATTGTTTTAGTATATTCAATTGAACCAATGGTTAGATAGCAGAATGTTAAGTTGAAACCAGTAAGCGTACGAGATCGTTGACTAGTAATAAAAGTGAGTTGTGAGTTATTGTCCAACGAAAAATAATGTTTAATCCTAGTTTACTATTAAATTCGATGTTTGGGACACAAAAGAGGTAATTTTGTTGTTATTTATATTAATTCTAAATTAAGAAAGCTACAAAAAAAAAATATTTAGTCAAATATTTGAATGATTGTATTAAATTTTGTATCCCCCTATTGCCATTATTTCAATTATTGATTCGTAATCTAATTAATGTCATGCTTTCCTGACAATCGATAACGCTAGTGTGTTTAATTATCTTTTCCAAGATAAATTAAGTCTATTTTAATCACGACCCGATCATATTCGTAATCTGAATTCATATGACCAAAATGCATTAAATTGTAGATTTTCTTTATGTTAATTTTGTCGTATTATAAACTTAGGCCCTGTTTGATTGGGACCTCTTTTCCATGGAAAATGGAAATTAAATTCCATTTCCATATTTTTGCATGTTTGATTGACTAAATTTTTCATGGAATTGGTTTTCCACATTTTCTTGGTTTTTGAGGAAAAGCTTTTCCCATGGGTTTGGTGGGAAAAACTTTTCTAGGCAACCTTTTCTTTTTAATTTTTTTTTTTTTTGCAATGGAAACAAATTCTATCCCTAATTTTAACAAATTATATCTCTTTAATAGATAATTTCTATGGAAAACAAAGTCGAACGAATATCAAAAGATCTAAAATTTTAATATTTTACAGTTGGAAAATTATATCAATCAAATACAATTAATTAATAATTCCCAACAAAACAAGTTATGGGCAATTCAATTCCCTGAAATTCATTTTCTTTCCACTCAATTTCATTCTTGTAATCAAATGGACCCTTATTGTGAGTTTTCTAATACTACAACAAGTAACTAATTATTCAATTGGTGGCCAATCAATAAAAATGCAATGAGTATGCAAAATCAATCAAGAAAATCAAGAAATACTTAAATTATTAGTCTTAAATCAAAACAAATATGCAATAGAGTTTATCATCAGTACAATACAATAGAAAAACTAGCCTAGCATTCTAATGATTAAATTATACAAGAAATATTGGAAAAAATCACTCAAAAAGAAGAAATAATGAAGAAAGTGGAAAAATCCACTTTCTTGAATTGAATCTCGAAAATTGCTGAATATTCTTCAATGATCTCGTGTAATCCACCTTGATCTTAATACTTGACCTCATTTTTGAATGATTTTATGATATTGATCTAATTTTTGAGAGATGAGATAGAGCTCCTCCAATGGCCGCCTCTCATATATTCTGTATGATGAAATTATGTTTAGATTCACGTTCAAATTGTCTTCCAAAAGAGTTTCAATCAAATAAGGAAAATTGCCTTTGCGTACGCATGATTTTGTATCTACACAACTTTCAGTATTTTGGTTATAACTTTCTCTCAGAATATTCGATTGAAATGATTCAAGTAGACCATACATTTAACACAAAGGGCTACAATTAATCTAGAAGTAAAATATTTTCAATTCAAACGTTTACTATTTCAAAAATGGGTTTCAAACTCTCGTTAAAAATCTAGAATATATATTGTGCTGTTGGAAATTGATTTGTAAATATCCTTTGCTTATATTTCATTCCTGTTTTACTTCTTATTGTATCCAATTGACACTAACACTCTCAAATCTTCATCATGAGGTCCATCCCAACTTTTGAGTATTTGCATTTTAGTCCCCAAACTTTAAATTTGCTTCATTTTATCTCTTTTTCATTCTTTCTTCCAATTCTTCATCTAAACATGGGTTTTTCCTAATAAAGCAATAAATAAAAATTAGACACTAACCCATTCAAAAAAATAACAAAATATCATTATTTAAGACTCCAAATAAATTTAGAAACTACACTTATCAAACTCCCAAATTTGAATCTTTATTTGTCCTCAAACAAAACTAAACTCAACTATAAAACAAACACACAAATATGCGAAAATGTTTAACTAGCTAACTCGACATTTTATCGTACAATTGAAATAATGACATTAAATTTATGCACGTGTTCAAGGTCACAATATAGAAATCAAAGTTTACTTTTCAAATGCAAAGTCGACGTGTGTGACAATAATTAAGCGTAGCATCATGAATTCACAAGTTGTTCCATTCCTGACCCTTAATAGTCAAAAATGTTCTTATCCTCACCCTGAGATTCACACCCCCAAGCTTGTTCTTTTCCCTCTTTTCAAGTGTGTGATCTAAGGTTGAATTTTATACTATCCTCATCTCTTTAGTTTAGGTAAATTTCACCAATTACAGGTTTCAGCATGTTAATAAATAAGGGTTCTCTATCATGTTTGATTGCTTCAATCTCTATGACTTAACTAAGCTAATAATCCCTTATCAAAAGTCGAATTTCCTTAAGTGTTTGAGATTTAATCAAGGCATTTGATGCATCTTCTGTTTCATGTACCTGATTTTTCTGATTTTCTATATTTTTTCCTTAATTTTCTTTTTTTTTTCCAACACTTTTTTCATTTATTTGCAGTATTCTCTTTTTTAAGCTTTCTAAATGACCCGTGTAAAAAGCTTTAGCCGATGACTCCCAAGTCGGTTCACTTTGGAGCAACATATTTTAACATCCTTACATGCTTAATAACTTGAGTCATAAAAGTTACGAAGATAAATTTTCAAATAAAATATTTTTATGCCTTCATTAGTGCAACGCCTCTCATTAAACACCTATTCAAGTACTGACTTCTAATTTAAGACTTTTGCCAAATTTCATCTTATTGACCTTAGATAATTCACACTATATTTTTAATTTACATGGAATTCCATTTATCTCAGCTTCTTCCTCCACGGTGAAATCCTCAAAACTATTCTAAATTTGGTCTAAAATGTAAAATTTAGTGATTTTGAGTTTAGCATTTATGATACACTATTTTAACTCATCCAATTATGAAATCAACTTATTCTTACACAATCTTAACATAATTTATGTGCTCAATAAATATCAAATTTCACATGGAAAAGCAAAAATTAACATAAACATGCAACATATTCACCATTCATATATCAATTCATAATTTAATATATTACTCATTTCCAGTCAAGCTAACTAACTTACTCAAACACAAAAAAAGAAAATATTTTTGAAAATTTTCATTTTCTTTTCATATTTTCTATATAGTTTAAAGCAATAAAAGTACACAAAATCCGCAAAATCAAATGAAAACTTATGTTTTCCGCCCATAAACTTAAACTGGACATTGTCCTCAATATCTTAAATTCCAAGTTCGCATATAAAGGAGCGGAAAAGAAAATGAAGAAAATTCTCCGCAGATATGGCGTCAAATCTAATGGCTAGCTTGTCCTATTTCTCTCATTGCCTCCTTGGTCAATGTTGATTTAATTGTTTTGCAACATCGTGTTCCTACACAAAGTGGTTAAATAAAGCACTAAGGCTCAAAAACCTAGAACAAATGTTACTCAGTTCAAACATCTAGTAAATCAACAAATGTCTAAAGAACCTAAGGAAAAATGAGAAATGGATGATTAGTCCTTAATAATTAAGTAAATACTGATTTAAATAATCCTAAGTTTAGAAAGTATAATAAATAAAAGGGAGAGAAGTGTTGGGTTACCTCCTAACAAGCACTTGTTTAAAGTCATTAGCTTGATTCTTATTATTTCCAAACTCTTCATGGTGGCTTGAAAAGAGAGTTCTCAGCCCTACACTTGATGCAGTCATTGTACTTCCTCAGATTATCTTTGAGTCTCCAAACAATTATGCTTCCATTGTTGTCCTTACCAACAATTCCACCTTCATTTGGCATGCCCTTGTAGCTCTCCCAATGGTCCACTTTTTGTCAATCCTTAAAGCAGAGGTATGTTTAAGTAGATTTTTCATAGTGAAGCTCTGTTGCTTGTTCTCCACCATCAAGACTATCTCATAAGTATCAAAATCCGACAAGACTCGGTTTGTAGACAATAATGGCTTATCAGAATTATTGGCATCTGATATGCCTCTTCTATGTCCAGTCTGATAAAGTCAACCGAAAAAATTAACTCCTCAGCCTTAATAAGCATGTCTTTGACTATTCTGTAAGGGTGATTCAGTGATTGATCGGTCGCAGAAGGATAATAGATGTTGGATTTCCTAATCCCAGTTTCCTGTAAAGAGACAATAGAATTAAATTAATATTCGGTCCTGAATCAATTAAACAGTTTATATCATGTAAATTTCCTATGGAGCAAGGTAGAGTGAAATTCTCTGGATCTTTAAGTTTGGGAGGGATACTACGTTGAATAATTGCGTTGCACTCTTCAAATAAAGCTATTGTTTCATGCTCGGGCAACTTCCTCTTCTTAGTCAGCATTTCCTTCAAGAATTTGAAGGATCGCGCCAATGAAAGGGATGTTGACATGTAACTTTTTGAAGACTTCCAGGAACTTTGTAAATTACTTCTCCAGCTTCGTATTTTTCAACCTTTGAGGAAATGAAACTGGTTGTGCAAGTACTTTGATATGAACTATTACCTCAACCTGTGGACTCTCCAAATGTGTTTGCTGATCCTTCTCTGTTGATTATTCAAAATACTCCACTTGTTCATTGCCCTTTTTAGATACTTGAGTACCTTCAATCTCGCTTCTTCTTGTAGTAATTTCTGGTAGTTGAACTCCATTCCTAGTAGTGATTGCCTGAACTTGAGTGGTGGGGATGGATGATGGTGAGTCTTTAGATTTAGAACTTATCACGTCGATTGCTAGTACTTATTCTTGTGGATTTTTCTTTGTGTCGCTAGGTAAGGTACCCTATGGTATGTTGGCTATTGCAGCTACTATCTGTCCTACATGCTGTTCCAAATTCTTGATAGAAGCCTGCTGATTTTGAAAATTAGTCTCAGTCTTGTGATGTATTGAGATAGGAAATCTTCAACGATAACCTTTGCTCTTGCTGATGTTGCAGCTGTTGTTGGAACCCTAGTGGTCTATCCTCATAATTTTGCCCTTGAATATTAGCCTATGATGAGTTTGGCTACTTGTGGAGTCTGGATGTTAATTGTAGGGATAGTTCTGCTATCTTTGGAAGTTTTGCGCACAACTGACCTCTACTGGATAACCCATGTGAATAGAAGCCAAATGGAAACTTGTAGTGATGTAATCTTCCCTACAACCTGGGCACACCACACATGAAGTTTGTACTATATTAACGGAATGGATTAAAGTGTCAAGCTTTTTTGACATTTTCTCCATCTGGGCTGCCAAAGCTGTCACTGTGTCCATATTATGTATACCAGCTGTTTTTATCTAGACTTCCTTATTGCTTGGTCACATCGATTGATTTTCTGCTATTCTCTCATACAGCTCATGACCATCGTCAACAACCATTGTCATTATCGATCCTCCAGCTGAATCATCTACCACGTTTTTGAACTCTTGATATATTTAGGGATGACAAAAAAGATCAGTGGCTTGGGCTTTGCTCAGAAAAAGCCCGAGCGGGGCCCGTCTCAGGCTCGATGGAACTGAGCCTATGCCCGGCCCGACCCGTAAGCTGCTCATTAATAAAAACAAAATTAAAAAATATCTCAAGAAACCTGTAGCTACCTGCACAAAGTAGACAGTAGGCAGCTATATAAATTATTTAAAAAAAAAAACCCCGAGCAGGCTTGGCTCGAGCCCGGGTCTACCCGCTAAGGCTCGAGCCTAAAGCTCAGGCCAAGCCTAATTTTTTAGGCCGAGCTTTTGCTCGACTCGGATCGGGCCCAAAAAAGCTCGAGCTGAGCCCGAGCTTAGAGTTTCGGCTCGTGCCTAGGCTCGGCTCGGCTCGGCTCATTGACATAGCTAAATATATTGATGTGAACCCATGTAGCGAATAACTACAAAACCCACGTTTAAATTGAAATCGAACCCAAGATAGCGAGAATAATTAAAGTTTTGGATTTGATTCGAACGAATCAAAATAACCAACAAAATGTAAACAAATGTTGACTCTTTTGATTGAATATTTGAG
>CAIGRP010038917.1:0-16150 GCA_903798385.1 Fraxinus cuspidata
CCTTGATATAGATGCTCAACATATATCGTTAATTTTACGAAGGCAATTCTTATCTACTATACAAGCATTAATGGATTTTGAAAAAGGTGAAATAATCTTAACTGTGGAAGAAAAATAACAAAGTTTCACGATGAATGCTCCACTCAAACAACCTCCAGACATTGAGGAATGCCAAAAGATCAACCATTGAGGAATTAATAAGAATAGGAAGGACGAATGTAGAATTGTTGGGCGGGACAATAATGGAAATCTTGTAATCTGGAGGCTTAAAGATGACTTAAAAAGCAACTACCGGTGCAGCCGATGCAAGGCAGAAAACTCTCTTTTCAAGCCACCATAAATAGTCAAGCTAATAACTATAAATAAGTGCTTATTGGGAGGCAACCAAATTTCTTTATTTTTGTTTATTTTACTTTTTAGATATAGGATAAGTAATTTTTATTGCTTTTAGTAGTACATGGTATCTTTATCCCCATGTTTCCTTTTAATGTGTGTATGAGCTTACTACAAATTGTTTCATGTTATGATTTTNATAAGTGCTTATTGGGAGGCAACCAAATTTCTTTATTTTTGTTTATTTTACTTTTTAGATATAGGATAAGTAATTTTTATTGCTTTTAGTAGTACATGGTATCTTTATCCCCATGTTTCCTTTTAATGTGTGTATGAGCTTACTACAAATTGTTTCATGTTATGATTTTCTTTTTTTTTTTTTACTATTTTGAAGGAACATATCATTTGAACACATTGGATAAGGGAAAAGACATAATAAGTGAGCCAAAACTTTCATGACAGTCCATCCACCACCTTCAAATACATATCAGGTGAGTACTTAGTTTCCTTCTTTGCCATTAATTTTTATATATTGCGTGTTATATTTTTAGACATTGAGGACAAAGTTTGTTATAAGTTTGGGGGTGTTGGAAAAACATTAAGTTTCTATTGGTTTGTGTGCTTGTCGAGTGCAAAAAAAAATTATTTTCATCTTATTTATTGTTTTTGTGTGCTTGTGCGTATTAGATAATTTTTGCCATATGCATATATTTGAAATCATATATTAGATTATAAATTGTGGCTATCAAGATTATGCGAATTTCTGCATCGTTGATTCTGAAATAATAATACAATTCTTTTATGGTATATAGAGTCGCTATATGATCAACAAATTTCGGGGTTGTGATAATGCTTATTTAGTCATTTTATGAATGTTTAGTAATGCTAAAAGGGGGTGCCAGTAAATTTTCTTTTTATCTGCTTCCGGCCAGATACAAAAGAAATTCAAATATATTTTATATTATTTTCTTGCATCTTATCCATGTAATATCTATTGCCATGAATATCTTAAAATTAAGTAATTTTTTTAAATTTGTTAGAATAAAGTGCATTGTTAATATATAATTTTATATTATTTGATAAAATAATACAAGCTATTTTTGAGTTTTCAACGATATTTGATGCACCTGATATCATTATTAACATTATTTTATACTAACGTTAAGTGACAAAAATATATTTTGTCTTGAAAATAGTTTGCACATTAATCACTATTAACTAAATAGATATTTTCACAATTTATTTTGAATTTTGTGATGTTTGTCATTTGAGAAACTTCGCAATAAAATAAAATATAATTAATTTCAAAAAATATGATTAAATATTGTATAATCATACAATAATCAATTAAGTGTTCAAACTAATCAATGTCGACATGAAATTAGTTACATGTTTTCTTTTAAGGATAAACGCTAATTCAAAATGATATATTTTTTGAAACATATGCTACTCCGAGAGCACATGATATTTTATTATTGTTTTTTTAAAAGCAATATGTCAATATCCTTTTGAAATATTGAAAATTACAATTCAAGTTCTTCAGAAACAATCATATATTATTATAATGAATTATACAAGGATTGACTCTTCAAGAGTAAAAATCATAATTTACGTTAGATCGTATTAATTGTGCTCTTCTGAAGCAAGTAAAATTTAACTACACATCAATATATAAATATGTATACCGAAGAATGGACACATAAAGCAATTGAGTAATTTAATTCGTGATTTTACATAGAAATCGATCAATATTTTTTTTTATATTATTAAAAATTATAATTCATGCTCTTCATGGGCAAATGAAATTCTTTTGGAATATTAATTATAATGCTTTGTTATTTTAGAGTAAATATTTGTAATAGTAATATTCTTTTGAAATATTGGAATTGGAGTATCATGCTCTTCACGAAAAATAACATATTATTATTTGAAATAATAAATTGTATAAGAATATACCCTTTAGGAATAAAAACATAATTTATGTTAAATTTTACTTAGTTATGTTTTTCGGAAACAAGCAAAATCTATCTAAAATATTTATAAATAATAGTGTTCTATTTGAGGAACAACAATCGTTTATAATAGGAACGTAATGATTAATTGAACGATAATTAATCAAATAATAAAAATAAAGGAAAATAATAAGACATAATCATTACTTCACATAACATGAATGTCTCAATTTTGGTGAAGTACGTATATCATATACTAAACAATTATTGAAAGGAAATTTAGTGTACATAATTACACGTGCAGAAATATGTAATCTTTACACATAATTACAACTTTTTTGTTACCTTTGGATCTTGTAGGTATCACCGTTCAAACTTTGGATCTTGGGAAAACAAATGTAAAGATAGTCGACATGCAAATACAAACATAAGTCAATAAGTCATGATTATATTTTCTACACAAAACCCCATGTAACTTCATTGGATTTCAAAATTATAACATGAATTTTTACTCAATTAAAGAAAGCAATTACAGACGTGAATTGGATACGAAAATTGATGAAAAATTAATTTTGGTACACATGACAAAAATATTATTACATTCTAACTAATTTATTTTATTTTGAGAGTATCATGTTATAAATTAGAGAGAAGAAAGTTTAGAAATCAATAGTCTCATGTGTTTTATAAAGAACCCAAGTCCCATGCTTACACGGAAGAATTAGGACTATAAAGGATACAGTAGTCATAACGACCAGGGCTATAGAGGTATAAAAGTCATTCATAATTACTACCATATTTACAGTACCTACAATTGTTCTATTTCATTTTTTACCTTGAAAATCTCATGGGCCGGGGGCAAGTTAGAGCTCCCCCAGTCCATCTGCCCCTACTTGAGGGTTTGATGATCCCACTTACATCCTTAAGAATAGAGAATGGCTTCTATATACTCGAAAGTACACCGAGGGAGTTCAAATTAAGTTCTTTTTGAAAAGAGAGGAGTTAGATTGAGAGATTGAGGTAGAACAAATGAAATATGCAAAATATTTAGTTTGTGGGGATTAAATTAAACAATACAATGTAAGTTTTTATTTTTTTACGGAACCAACAGATCATAAAATTTATAATTTATTTTTTTTCTTAATCCTTTTGGTTAGGATAAAATTTTTTAGTATGAATAAAAATTGGTGAAATGTATGGTTGAAAAGTTGTAAAAAATAATGTCTCATAAAATTTGTTATTAAAATAAATTTGGAAAAAAATGAGTTTTAACTAATTGATTTTATAGGCTCATTGGTCATTTATTAGAATTTCATACAAATATTTTGTTTTCCACTGTATTCTTTTCTCAACTTTATATTGACAACAATGTGTACGAGGACTAAACAGGAAAAAGATGATTGATAGAGTCCTCAAATAAGCTAATTGAATGTTCTTATTTAAATATAATAATAATAATAATAATATTAAAAGGCATAGGGATAAATTGAAAAAAAAAAAGTACGCCTTTGTTTGACCCCATTTTTGGGCTAAAATACAATTTTGAACAGTGTTTTTTGGAGAGTGTATAGTTACAAAAGAAAAAAAAAATTGAATTCACATGTAAAACCATTTTAGGTGAGTTTGTTATAGGAAATGAATTTTGAAAATTTTGATATTTGTCTATTAGGGGATGGTGTTCCGATTCTTTATTCATATAACGAATAAGTTTGCCCGTGTTCAAAAAAAATATTATTAGTAACCTTATAGAAGAAATAGTAGTGAAGGCGGGAAAAATATATGAATAATAATGAATAATAGTTTTAAATAAAATATTAAAATTGACATTTAACTTTTGCTGAACAATGAAAACAACTTTTAATTCCCTAAAAATGTTTTCGAAACATAGGCCCTTATTTGTTCGTGTCAAATATTTATCACTTTTGCTCCTTTGAAAAGATAAGCTCAAAATCCTGTGTTTCTGCATGTTTCATTTCCCGTTGGTTAACCTTTGACATTTTTCCTTATATACTTAGCTTCTATTTAAGTCATATCGGAATTTTTCATTCTCGTTCTTATACTCATTTTTAATCACATAAATTTTAATAAAATAATATTTTCTATTATATCAATAACTTTTTTTTTTCAGCTACACATTCTCCATCAATCAGCTATTCCAAAATACATTCTTCCAAAATAATGTGGCTCAAACACATCCTTATTAGTAAATTTATTAAACCTAACCTTCGTTTGAGCCCCTTTTTTGAAAAAAAAAAAAGCATTATTTGATAGTGTTTTAATCAATGTCAATCACACATTTTTCAATAAAATAATGTTATGTGTAAATTTAAAATTTTTCCTTATTTTTTATTTTACTTTTTAAATAAGTTTAGTATCACGTCACATATTTTTGAATATACATTATACCTACCTTCAATTAATAAATAGAAGTGAAAACATATAGAATTTTAAAGGATAATTATATTCACACTACAATTTTTATTTCTTGCACCACATTTTAATTGTACTTAAAATTTTTAACATTTTCTTATTATAGTACTTATGTTCCTAATGATTTTTTATGTTATTTGCATTTGATAATAATTTTTTGTCCAAAAGTACGTTGAAATGATGTAAAATAACTTAATTTTCATCATATTTTTTTTTAAAAATAAATAAATAAGTGAAAAAATATATTTCTTCCTCATTTCAAAACGTGAAAACAAAAATATTTTAATATAGATTATCATCAAGGACAAGACCTACTAATTCATGGAATGTTGAAAATAAGAATTCGACGAAAAAAATTAAGAAAATAAATGCTACAATGAGCAAAGATTGGGGAGTTTAACTCCAATTAAAATGTGATATATCAAATAAAAATCATGGTGGCAATATAACTACCCTTTTTTAAAATTCATTTTTCTTAAATTTACTTTCAATCACATATTTTATGAAATTCACAAATTTTCAACTACATATTTCATTAACTTTTTTAGTCAAATATAACAAAGTGAACTATAGTGTGAGAATTACATAAAGGGTAATTATACTTACATTACAATTTTTATTTCTTGCACCATATTTTAATTATACACAATGTTCTCAATTTTTATTCATATGTTATATCGTTTATGTCTCTTAACAATTTTTTATGACATTCTTATTTTTAAACTTTTTATTAATTAATACATTTTGTACTGATAACTATTTATATTCAAAAAATTCGTTGAAATAGCATATAATAACTTGTTTTTCATCATATTCAAAATAAAAAAAAAGTACGAAAAATATTTTTTCTTTATTTCAAATCATGAAAACAAAATATTTTGATATAAATCATTATCAAGAACGAGATATACTAATTAATGAAAAGTTGAAACTAAGAATTTGACAAAAAAAAAAAATTAGGAAATAATTTTTACACGGAGTAAAGATTGAAAAATCTAACTGCAATTAAAATGTGGTGTAAAATTATGGTGCGAATATAACCAATCTTACATAAATCATCTTAGGAAATATAGATCCCTTTTGAGCTTTTTTTAAATTTTAATTGAAAACATGACTCAAAAAATCAAAAATACGTTTTGTGTTTTGTGTTTTATGCTATATGTTTATCCTTATTTTTTAAAATATATTTTTAAAAATGCTAAATCAAATATATTTTCAGTGTTTTTTAAAATTAAAAACTGAAAATAACTTGAAAATAGAAAATCAAACCAACTCAAGGCATGTTCTTTTTGTGTTTCAATTTTGTATTTTAAGTTTTGAATTCATTTTGAATTTTGTATTTTGAGTGTCCATTTTGAGATTGATGAAAATGTGTTCTTTTTGGCATTTTGAAAAATTGTTTTCAAAACACCCAAAATACATTTTGAAAATTTTGACTTAATTATAACTAAAAATACCCGTCGTTTTGGGTTTTTATTGTAAATTTTTAACCTGTTCGTTTTGGATTTTCATTGTAAATTTTTAACTTGTTTTTGAAAACACGTTTTCAAATATAGAAAAAAGAACGTGTTTTCACTATTTTGGAAAATCGAAAATAAAATACGATTTGAAAATGGTAAAGAAAACGAGTTTTTTATTTTTTTTTTCGAAAATGAGCCTTTTTTGGGAGTCAGGGCTAAACAGTATCACTGGTTTTGAGAACACCAGAGGTACGCCATTATTAGGAAATGGGTCACGATAGCACCTTCCCGTCCAATTCGATGATATATTTATGCCGCTGATTGTGTACTTTTTTTACATTTTTTTTTTTCCATCTTTTGCTGTCTCTATTTCCCCATTTTCGATCAGTTTTTTACTCTCCTGATATCCAAGGATTGACGCACGTATAGATAGCATTTATATACACAAATAGCTGCAGAGAGGGAAGAGTTGAAGAGAGAGAGAGAGAGACAGATAGGTCACTCTTGAAAAAGAGATGTCTTTGAGACGACTTCTCATCCAGGCCAGTTTTAAATCTTCATCACTTTACTTTATGTATATTTTGTGTTAATGTATTAGATTTATGATAGAATTTTTTCATGGTATTTCTTTTGCTTTTGGGCCATTGTGGAGTTACTTTGTGCATTTGCTTCTTTTTTTTTTCCCGGTTCTGTGCGGGAACAGACCTAATCTCTTAGTTCTTATATGGGGTTTCTGTATATGTTTGTTGAATTAATAAGATTTCTGGGTTTAATATTATGTGATGTAAAAAGTGTGACTTTGGCAGGACCGGGGGTAATCTTGGCTTAAATGGGTTTTTTGAGGAATAACATTTTCATTTTTATGTTTAATTGTATAATCGATATGGAACCTTGGAAATATTGAATTTTGTTGAGTTAATCAGCAATGATCCGATTTTTATAAGCTTAATCAAGAAAAAAGATGACATTTTAAAGATTTTGTCAGTTCATTGGTTCTTTCCCCTAATCTTCTTCTCAGGTTTGTTTTCCTTTTTGTGAATTATCTATGTAGTTTTGTGTAATCGTGTATTGTCATTGTCTTAAAAAATAAAGGTTGCCTGTAAATTTGATGAGTTTACATTATAAATGCTTCATTTCATGCCAGTATGGGAGTTTTGGATACATGTTTGTTCGCTTTCTTATTTTATTTTTACTGCTATAGGTCAAAAGGCAGGAACCACATTTGAGACAGTTAACCAATTTGGTTGCGCAAGCTTACCACACTTCGCAGGTGACTAGAAGGGGCGGAGGTAATATTATAAACTCCTGTTAGCAACAAAATTTTTTCAACACATTGTGGTGTAGTGCTAGTGAGATAGAACTGATCCTGAAATTGCTTTGAATTAACTTATTGATCTCAAGGATGTATGTGTAGTGCAACCAGGCTTTACCTGAAGAAGTTACTTTTGACAGCATCAGGTTTTGCCAATTAGATCTATTTGTGTCTGTTGGCTCTATTGAGTATTCTTTTCCTTTACTTTTTTTAATATACGTTGGGGATATTTGTTTTGTATCAAGGGTATTAGCTCCAAATCATTTAGCAATGGTTAAATGGTATGTCATTGCTTATGTCCGGCAAACATTTCAATTACACGATGTGTGCACGACATGATATTAATTTTTTGGAGCGAACAGTACAATTTGTAAGTCCCAACTTTTCAACCTACGAATTGTACTCTAGGTAGTGTTTTAGCATCATTATAGCTTATGAAATCATTGGAGTTTACCTAGGAAGAACAGACTCATGTCTTCAGTTCCCATGTCCTACTTGTAAATGATGTGGACATATTTTGGACTCATGGGGTTGTATAGGACACAGACAAGCTAGGGAAGAAAGTCCGAGGACACACTCAAAATATTTCTAATCTTTGCTAGTTTTGTACACCATTCGGATACACAAATGATGAGCTTGGCACGCTCTGAGAATGTGACAATCTGGAAACAAGCATGTGAACGGTTTTGAGATCAAATACAATCTGAGAAAGAGAGAAATAGATAAGATAATAATAGGACAATTTTTGGATCTGTAGAGAGGAGGAAAAATATTGGAGGAAGAAATCTTTCTAAAGAGAATAGTTGTCACTATTGGTAATGTGTTTCATTGAATTCTACGGAGTACTCTATTCTCTCTATCTTGATAATCCAATTTAAATGCACAAGTGCACTTTTTCTTTTTCCACTTTACTTAAATTTTTTCGATTTTATTAGTTCCAAAAAACCTTTTAAATTCAGTATTAGAAAATATAATTTTTTTTTAAATGTCTCTAGCTGTTGTGTCCTACACTTTTGGAGATGTCAGTACCTTCTGTTAGCACTGTCCCATGTTTGGGCCCCATAGTAATTATTGGTTTTTATATTATTTTGCAGTTTGCACCTTGAATAGTAATAGGTATCTGCTGCAAACAGTTTTCCATTCTTATCTTCTTCCTTAATTGGAAATATACACTTAATGGTGTCTATATGCATCTTAGTCTATATTTTTCTTGTGTAGCAAGCAAGTTAGCTAGCACTCAAGGAGCAAGTACTCTAGGAAGTCATCAGTCTAGTTACATTGGTAGTCTAACTCGTAGAGTACGTGATACTGATAAAACGAGTGGTGCTGCATATCTTAAGGAGCTCTATTATCTAAATGATCCAGAGGCAGTCATTCAGTTGTTTGAGAGACAACCTTCTCTACATTCTAACCCATCTGCTCTTGCTGAATATGTGAAGGCTCTTGTTAAGGTTGATAGGCTTGAGGAAAGTGAGCTGCTTAAGACATTGCACAGAGGTAAACTTTGATAAGAAAACTGCCACCTCAGTTTTTTAAGCTTGCTCCTTTGAGGTTCTCCTACAACTGAACTCCTACTCTGCTCTATTTTAAGTTGTCTTCAGGTTTACCACCTCGGCTTTAAAAGCTCTCTTCTGAAGAGCTACAAATACTGAACTCCTTCTATTTCATGTATTATTTTTTCTCAAGAGTTTCGCAAAGAGAGCAATTGAAGAGGAAAGGATTTTAACTCGAGAAAGAGGATTGACTAAAAGAAATTTGAAGAGTTTAGGGTCGAATTCAAAAATTAAAGAATTCATGACAGAAGTGCAATTAAAAGTAAAATGGTCTTTTCAACAATTACCCTGCTCACATGCATACCATTTGGATTTTTAAAGGAACCTTTGGGACGAATCCTTGAATAAAGACTAACTTGCTACAAAATTTGGAAATAGGGGTATCCGTTTGGCAAGAAACTTAGAATGAAGACGGAAGTAATTATTTACCTGTTAAATGGGACTGTTGATGCTGTTTTCTGTTTCCCTAGATTTCAACCACATTATCTGGTTTTCTTTCACAGGGATCTCAGGCACTACTAACTCATGGGTTGGGGAAGAAAGTATTGGAGCACTTTCAGCTTTTAAAAATACTGTGAGATCTTCTAAAGAGAGAATTCTTGGTACTGCAAGTGCTCCTATACACATGGTGACTGGTGAAGGTGGAAGTTTTAAGGAACAGTTATGGCGCACTACCCGTGCACTGGGTATGGCTTTTCTCTTGATTTCAGCTTTTGGGGCACTCATTGAAGATAAAGGAATCGGTAAAGGTATTGATATCTTAAATACTGTTGGCTCTTTTGCTCTCTATCTCAGTATCATTGTAATGGAATCAGATGTATTCTAGTTTGTTTACTCTGTCAGGGCTTGGTCTACAAGAAGAAGTGCAACCCAGTATAGAATCCAGTACAAAGTTTAGTGATGTCAAAGGAGTTGATGAGGCAAAATCTGAACTTGAAGAAATTGTTCACTACCTTCGAGACCCTGAGGTAACTGCATATTAGGTGTACTATATTGTTAAACCACCTCTCCCGAGAAAACTCACACTACCACTTTTCCTGTTGATTAACACTGTCAATGAGAATTCACGTTTGGACTTGTTACTGTTTGGCTTATGCTTACATCGGTTTTTTTCCATAATCAGCTAAATTGCTTATAATCACTCTTTTTCCCTCTTTTCGGGAGGGTATAGGGAGGTAGAACTTCATGATGTTGCTTTAAATTTTTATGATTTGGACTTGCTAAATTATAGAGGAATGCTCTTATTTTATGCATCTCTTTATCACAGCGCTTCACCTGTCTTGGTGGCAAGCTTCCAAAAGGGGTTTTACTTATTGGCCCCCCAGGCACCGGTAAGACAATGTTAGCAAGGGCCATAGCTGGAGAAGCAGGTGTGCCGTTTTTCTCGTGCAGTGGCAGTGAATTCGAAGAAATGTTTGTTGGTGTTGGAGCCCGAAGAGTAAGAGATCTTTTTGCTGCTGCAAAGAAGAGATCACCATCGATAGTTTTCATTGATGAGATTGATGCCATTGGAGGAAGACGCAACCCAAAGGATCAGCAATATATGAGGATGACCTTAAATCAGTTACTTGTTGAACTCGATGGCTTCAAACAGAATGAGGGTATTATTGTGATTGCTGCAACTAATTTTCCAGAGTCGCTGGATAAGGCACTGGTGAGACCTGGTCGGTTTGACCGTCACATTGTTGTACCCAATCCTGATGTTGAAGGGCGCAGGCAGATCTTGGAATCCCACATGTCAAAGGTATTTGCCTATTGCGGGATATTATAAAATTTCTTGATAAAGCATGTGCTAGGCTTAACATTTTTTTAATTGGCCAAGTTGGAAATAAGTTACGAAGGTAAGAATTACTCCAAAATAACTTGTAACCTCTTTTTTTTAGCGTAAAAGTACAATTTCATCTTTTCTTAAGCTCAACCAAATATTCTGATGTCAGGTTTGGCAATGTTGAGGCATCCCTTAATGTATATGTACACATGCTTCATCTTAGTTGTCTCTTTGGTTTCCGGCTACTGATTTATAGAGAGAGAACAAATCAAAACACTTTCCAAGAATTTTATAATTGACCCGTCTCTTATCTGTAACAACCATAATTAACTAGCCCAATATAGAAATAATTTTTTTACTCTATTTTGCCTTTGATTGGGAAGAATTTATAAAAAGTTTCATTATTAAACTTATAGAAATGAGTAATGGATAACTGGATACTACATTGTGCCTTTGTTTGAGAAGAATTTATCAATAGTTTAATTTATAAACCGATAGAAATGAGTGATGGGAAGTGGATAGTACTTGTGATCTATTGTAATGTGTGGTTGAAAATGATATTTGACCATTTAGAAATGTTTTATAAATTTTGTCAAACTGAGGCTAAATTATATGATCACCCATTGTAATTAACTTGTATCACGATTTCCTTTTTGAGTCTCACATTCATTGACTACAACCAGATGCACATTATTTATAATCATCATTTGTTATTAACTTGCTCAGGAAAAAAAAGGGAAGAAAGAAAGAAAAAGAAAAAGAAAAAATCAGAGTAACTGATGCCATGAAGAAATGACTAATGTGCCTCGATTATAGTTGAAGCAGTTTTGGCTCGTACAGAAGTCCAGGAGAGAAGGCAATTTGTGAAATTTATTTATTGCAAGAAATGCTTACGACAAGTCAAATAGGAGTTATTTTATGTTTGCTCCCTCATCTTATTTCATAAGATTGTATTTTGACTTTTGCAATTAAACTGCTTTAACCTTCCTGTATGAAAGACTGAACCTTTTCCCTTCACTTACATGTGCAATCTCACAGGTTCTCACGGCAGATGATGTTGATCTGATGATCATTTCAAGAGGAACTCCCGGATTCTCGGGAGCTGATCTTGCAAACTTAGTCAATGTAGCTGCTCTCAGGGCTGCAATGGACAGCGCCAAAGCAGTGACAATGGCTGATCTTGAGCATGCCAAAGACAAAATTATGATGGGAAGTGAGCGTAAATCAGCTGTTTTATCTGAGGAATCACGGAAGCTGACAGCTTATCACGAGGGTGGCCATGCTCTCGTAGCCATGCATACGGATGGTGCACTACCAGTTCACAAAGCGACCATTGTTCCACGAGGGATGACTCTCGGGATGGTAGCCCAGTTGCCCGACAAGGACGAAACAAGTATATCACGTAAGCAGATGCTTGCTCGTCTTGATGTTTGCATGGGTGGACGAGTTGCAGAAGAGCTCACCTTTGGAGAAAACGAAGTAACTTCTGGCGCATCAAGTGATCTCCAGCAAGCAACGAAACTTGCCAGAGCAATGGTTACCAAGTATGGCATGAGTAAACAAGTCGGGGTCGTTACTCACGATTACAATGATAATGGTAAGAGCATGAGCACTGAGACTCGGCTTCTCATCGAGCAGGAAGTGAAAGAATTCTTGGAAAGGGCGTATATTAATGCCAAGACGATTCTCACCACACATGGTAGGGAGCTTCATGCACTTGCCAGTGCTTTGCTCGAGCACGAGACGCTTACAGGAAGTCAAATAAAGGCCCTGCTTGTTCAGGTAAACTCTCAGCAGTTTCAAAAGAAGCAGCAGCATATTGTAAACGTCCGAAGTAATTCACAATCCAATGCTGTTCCACCGTCGACACCCAATTCAGCAGCATCTGCAGCTGCGGCTGCAGCAGCAGCCACAACCGCTGCAGCCAAAACAAAAGGCATTGCTTCTGTAGGATCTTAGCTTTCACGGACATTAGTAAGATGTGAATGAGTTTAGTTATTGACGGTAAAACTTTTCGCCTTCCAGAAAAAAAGAAAAAACTGTAGTCTGAATAGCTGCCAACGGATAGTTACTTATGTGCATCTGGAAATTGTCGAAGATTAATGACAGTTCTTATGCAGCCGTCGTGTAAAGTCCATTGGAGAATTTTTATCGCCCCCAGGAAATAAATGTATTCCTGAGCTTAATGAACAAAAACGAGGAATTAGCGAGGAGTACTATGAAAGTGCTAAGGGCAATGTGATTCTCTTACTGTGGTTAAAATGTAACATTTCTAAAGTTTTCTATTTGATTTAGTACATAATCATCATTAGTACTAGTTGTGTTTATCTTTTAATTATGTTTATCTTTTCTAGTTTTAATAGGTTTTATCTTTTAATTTTTATTTTCTGCTTAGAATATGATTTCTTCTCTCTATGGATTAGAATAGATTTTCCAATTTCTTTTAGATTATGATTTTATTTTAATTTCCTTATATTAGTTTTCTAGTATTATTAGAAGTAGGGAATAATAGGCGTTGTACACTTTTTTAACCTCAATCATAAATCAATAAAAAAAAAAGTTATTTCAATAATGTTCTTATTTATGATCTAATTCTTATTACAAGAACTTACAAATGCTTTCCCAACAAATTGATATCAGAGTAAGATTTGTCCTTGGTTGATGTCTACTTATGGTGGTAGTGGTACGCATCTTCGTGATGATGATTGGAGCAAAACCAACCTTGATCTAGAATTTGGAACGAATGATGGATATGTTTGAAGATGCAGCTGACAAGAATTTATAGACTTTAACTGTTGTGAATATTGATTGCTTCAATGAGCCTAGAACAAGGCAATAGGTGGCTAGAGAGTTTTCTAGAGTGCCAATTAAGTTTGATTACACACAAGTTATCAAGGATTCTGCGAATGTCTATTGAAAAGATATAAGAGTCCAATTTGAAGTACAACAAGATTTTTAGAAAACGATATACCATCAACAACAAGTATGCAACGTGATAATAAATTATGAAAATAATGTGAACTTGATATTCAAAGAATTGGTGAAAGCTTTAAATTTGAAGATTGAAAAATACTCATCTTACTATCAAATTTCACAAGTTAGAAGGGAGTAAGAAATTCAAAATATGGAGATACGTAAAATTTCACTTTCTATTAGAAAAAAAAATAAAGATGAGATTGTAACATAATAGAGATGGATGATTGCCAAGTACTATGGGGACGGATCAGTCGACCACATCTATGAAGACATTCTAATTCTCAACAAATTCCTAGAATCTTAGGTAGGATGAGGATTGTAATTCTTTCTACTTCTCAATGGTACTATGATGTAGATGCTACTTGCATAGGTCAAGATAATATGTTTGAGTTACGTTGATAAGAAGATGTTTTGGTATCATGTGATGAGCAATTTGTGAATACCAATGAAGATAAAGAGAAAAGATTTATAAGACAAGATGCAATTCAAAATTATCAGGATGTCATAGTCAATGATATTACAATAGAAGAAGAAATATATATGCAAGTTGAAAACTCGAAACCTTCATATTCATTATACATGAAAATTGACAATGAAAGTAAGTGTAAGGATGAAAAACACTCTGGTTATATTACAATTGAAAATCTCAAAGATCGAGTCGCACTTCGATGATGAACATATTGAAGTTCAAAAGTGTCCAATAGAAGAGAATGAAATAAAACTTTTCAATGATGAATGAATTAAATGTGAAACTTGTCAAATTGAGAATAAAAATTTTGTTAACATTTTCTAAAGTTTCAGTGTCAATGAATTGGGTAAGAATAAGAAAAATATGGATGAACGATGATTATTCGAGTCCTAATACCAATTCTTTTGTATTGAAAAAAGTATCACTTGACATCATAGAAGAAAATGGGAAGTTTGAAGAATTAAAAATAACCCCATTGACCTATATCGAGAGTGGACTCATGGATGATAAATCAAATCATGCTCGTTTATGAAGGAACGTCATGTACAAATTTTCCGTGAAGAAAATATAACAAGCATGATAAAAACATAATTGAATTCAACAGTGCAACTAAAGGATATAACATTTATCGAGTACATCAAGAAACAATTTTTTTCTTCAATATTAGTATTGACAGAATATTTTGAATATTTTCTTCTCGATTGATTGATTTTCTTTCCTTACAGCCTCAAAATTCGAGGACGAATTTTATTTTAAGTGGAGGAAATTGATACAGTACATTATTATTATTATTATTATTATTATTATTATTATTAGTTTTTTACTACAATTGTGATATACATTTTCTAGTGGTATTTATTATGCTTGTCTTTTTTAATTTCCTTTTCTACTTCTAATAAGTTTTATCTTTTAATTCTTATTTTTGGTTTAGAATAAGTTTTTTTTTTATTGGTTAGAGTATGTTTTCCAATTTCTTTTAGATTGTGTGTTTATTTTAGTTTCCTTATGTTAGTTTCCTAGTATTAGTAGAAGAAATGATCGTACTTATAAATATAAAGGTATTGCACAATTTTTCAACACAACCAATCATAAATCAATAAAAAGCAAGATTATTCCAATATCTTTCTCTTTTGTTACATAATTCTTATTACAATAATTCACAAACACTTTCGCAACACTATTGCTTGCCTGGTTGGGCAATGTTGTAAATGAACCTTTGCTTCAAAAGATTGGGTTGGGTTTATGTAAATTTCTTAGTTGTTTTTTTCCTCTTTCCTTTTTTCCATTTCACCATACCCTACCCCACCCAAAAGAAATTTCTTTCTGAAAACTAACCTACTGAAATAATAGTTAAAAAGATGCTTTTAAAGACGATCAAACAAATTTCATTTTACGAATGCTTGGATTCTTGTGTTTCATCAAGTGCTTGTCATGAACAAATAACTGGTTGCAAACAACAAATCATATTCTCACAATTTTTTTCTGCGGTGCTGGGGCAGAAAAATAGGAAAAAAAAAGGCAGAAAAGAAAGCCAGGAAAAAGAAGGAGAAAAGAAATAAAGAGAGAAGAAAGAGAAACGAAACAGAAGAAAAGGGAAGGAAGGTCAAAGCAACAGAAAAAATGCAGAAAGAAGAAAAGGGAAAGAGAAAAGAAAGAAAAGAAAAGAAGAAAAAGAGTAAATGAAAATGAAACTGTAGACACTAGAAATTTTCATGTTTCGTCAATTTTTGGTGAAATCTTTCCACTTTTACATGTTTTTATTTTTATAATATGAATAACTAATTTTTATATTAGGGAAAACAATTTAATCGACTTGTGATCCTTTACTTTTTTATTCAAGATTTATGTGATTTATTTATTTATGTGTTGATTTTATTATGAGTTTAATGCATTAAAT
>CAIGRP010038922.1:0-12573 GCA_903798385.1 Fraxinus cuspidata
AATTAAATTCACTTTTGCTGGCCAATAAGGAGAAGTTTCTGCCTAAAGGAACATTATTTCTTCATAGATTTGATTTAACTTTTTGTGCCTTAATAAATACAAAATTTAAATAAACATACGCGCCTCCCATAGAGTTTAAGTTCTTAAATGATGCTAGAGTAGACAAAAGTGAAATGGTCAAGTATTATCAGTGCCACTCCTTTGCAAAATTGTTCACATGTCAATCATTTTATTATTAAAAATTCAACCAAGTTTGAGAATGATGAAGCGTGTTTAAAAAAAAAAAAATACATCACATTTTTAAAAATTTGAACTTTTGAATGAACTGATTCAACATGTAAATATAAAATTGTACTAACTAAGAAGAAGAAAAGGTAAAAAATAGTTTCTATTTTAGCCCCTATTTGACAACTATTTTTTTATAAATGGAATTTTGAATAGTGATTTTTAAAAGAATGTGTGATTAAAAAGTAAGGAAATATTTTAAATTTACGTGTAGAATATTTTTTTGTGAGAATGTGTGGTTGAAAATGAATATATAAAAAAAAGTTTGAAAAAAATAATTGTCAAATAGTGGCTTAGCATTTAATATTAAAGCATCTCCAATGGTGGTGTAAAATTGGAAGTAAATTGGTCTCTCCAAAACTACTTTTATATTTACATTTACATCCTGATGTATCTAATCCAAACTTTGATTCAATGAAAAAATCTAAATCCACTTTCTGTCTCTTATGGTTATACATTTTTGGTCGAAAAATACAATTTGCATCTCTACATTGTAGATGCTTCTGACCATTTTAGAGAGTTAAATTTTTATTTTACACCATTGAATATATTCTTATAGTCTGAAGTAAAGCAAACATGCTTTATTAATCTAATGGCGCACTATAATAATCTTAGTAAATGGAAATTATAAAGTCCCTACAACACAAATAAGATAACATTTTCCATGCTAAGTTGTTTGGAGAAGATCTAGGGATGGCAATTTACTCCGCCTCGCCCCGCACCGTACGAGGCAAGGCGGGGCGAGGATGCCCCGCCCCGCCAAGAATAATAATAATAAAAAATTAATAAACTATAAAAAAAATAATTAACTTAAAAAAAACTATTTTAATGCGCCCCGACTATTTAAAAAAAAAATTAACTAAAATGCGCCCCTAACCCGCCCCGACTAAGGTGGGGCGGGATCGGGGAGTACCCCCCGCCCCGTGCCAACACTAAGAAGATCGTACTCTTGAACTATTCGAAGCTCTAATCATTTTTTGCTTTCTTCAAATAGGATAAGAATTGGAAATTACGCCCATGACAAATTTTTTTTTTCTAAATTACAAATTTACTGGTCATAGTATTTTATTACAGAAATAATGTTAACTCATTCTACCTTCGTATCAAATTCGAAAACAACTTTGCCATGTCTGCCTTTATTATCCTCCCTCTCTCAACAAATCTGATTATGCAAATCCGATACTCTCCTCTCTCTATGTATTAGCCTGATATTAAAAAATAAAAAAATAAATAGTCCGATCCTAAATTCATTCCTATGTTGGTGCATCCCCTATGCACATAGAAAATCATAATAATTAAGATTGGAGACAATTTGTTGTTGCATATATTATGTATGCTTACAAATATATACAAAGATGTGTGGTAGACAAGTCTCATAATCAATTGTCCTGTCCAGTTACAAAATACAGCAATTGTACGATTCTTCCTACCATATGGACAGCATTAAAACTGATAACTAAAATAAGGAAGGCAAACAGCTAGTTCATTGATATGGTATCTTTGACACTCCCCTCAAGTAAGAGTATATATTCATGACACTCGCTAAGTAGATATTGCAATTAAGTGAACCCAAGTTCTTTAGAGTTAAAATATGGAGATGAAAATAAAACAACTTCTGCATTTCATTCATATCACATGGTTTATATATATATATACACACAATCAACTATGCATGCAATGAACATTCTAGAATTGAATTTCATGTGGCAAACTAATTCTTCATTCCATTCCTGAAAATCGGGAAATGTACCAGCTAGTGGAATTCAGTTATTGTTGTCCTTTGTTCTGGTGCAAGCATTCTAACTCCCCTCTCAAGGTGGTGTGTGTTTCTAGCACTCTAAGCTTGTCCCTAAGGAACTGGAACCTTGAATGAGAGATTGGTTTGGTTAGCATATCTGTTGTTTGGTTTGAGGATGGCACATATTGTATCTTCTGCTCTCCTTTAAGTACTCTATCTCTTACAAAATGAACATTAAGATCTATATGTTTAGTGCGAGCATGATAAATCGGATTTGAAGCCAGTGCACTTGCACTTAGGTTATCACACCAAATGGTTGGGATTAATTTTGGTAGTATTCCTAAATTGCTCATCAAGGATTGAATCAAAGTAATTTCTGAAGTACAATGAGCCAATGCCCTATACTCAGTTTTTGTGCTCGATCTAGCCACCGCATGCTGTTTTTTAGAGCACCAAGACACCAAATTATCTCAAATGTACACACAATACCCTGAAGTAGACCTTCTGTCATCTGGACAAGACGCCCAATCAAAATCAGCAAATCCAGTAATGTCAAGACTGTCATTCTTTTGAATAGCAAGGTCATGGTTTAATGTACCCTTTAGATACCTGAACACTCTTTTAAGCACCTTCCAATGAGCATTTGTTGGTGTGTGTGCATGAATTGACTCAATCTATTCACAGAGTAAGTGATATCTGGTCTTGTGTGAGCAAGATATTGGAGACCGTCGATTGCACTTCTGTATAAGGTTGGATCCTTCGTTTCATGTCCCTCAGTCTTCGAGATTAGTTTGCCTATTGCCATAGGTGTTAGACTTGGTTTCAAATTTTCATAGCCAAACCTTTTGAGTAAGTCCATAGCATATCTCGTTTAAGTCAAGTGTAAGCCAGTTGTGTCTCTATGTACCTCAATTCCCATAAATTTCCTGAGATTTCCCATGTCCTTGAGTGCAAAACTGGTGTTCAATTTGTCAATGAACCCTTGCAATTGTTGGCTATTATTACCTGTTATTACTATATCATCCACATATATCAGTGCAAACAGTATGTCATTTCCACTAGCCAAAAAGAATAGGGAGTTATCTGCCCTAAACTGTCTAGAGTTCCCATTCCAACAATAAATTCTTCAGCCTATCATGCTAGGCTTTTGGGGCTTGTCTCAAACCATATAAGGCCTCTTTTAGTTTGCACACAAAACCAGGATGTTTCTCATCTATGAATCTATGTGGCTGGCTCATATAAACTGTCTCATTCAGGTTGTCATTCAAAAAGGCATTGTTTATATCAATTTGTCTAATCTCCCAATCCTTAAATACAACAACCATCAGGATGACTTTTGAGGTTGTAGCCTTAACAACAGGACTGAATGTTTCACTGAAGTCTACTCCAGGAGTTTGAAGGAAACTTTTGGCAACTAACCTGGCTTAATGCCTGTTCACTCTCATTTCCAAATCATAAACCTAAATATCCACTTGTTGCCAATAATCTTCATTCCAGCCTTTGGTAGTACCAATGTCCATGTTTCATTTTTCATTAAGGTATTATATTCTTCTTGCATTGCCTTCTTCCAACTGCTACTTAACAATGCTTCATCAGCAGTGACTGGTTCAATTTCTGTCTATTGCTAGGCTTACATAGATTTTTGGTTTGAAGATTTCAGCCTTGCTTCTAGTAATCATCTGATGTCCAGTATTCTGAGTCACATTTTCACCTTGCAGATTTACTTCATCTGCTGCATTATGAATATCAGGTCTGCTTTGTTGGATTTCAAGTGTCTCATAACCAACTAATGCTTCCTGATTTATCTCATCATCATGGTGTTCTATTTCCCCTTCTCCTTCAATATCAGTTCCCATTTCTCTATCAAAAAGGGATGTTGTAGGTGGAGCTTTAGGCTGAGTTGTATCAAATGCATTTTGAGGGACAATATTATGATTGAACTCAACAAAGGGAATGAGACTCATCACAGTTTCACACCTTTGTGGCTGGGCTGACTTGTTTATAAAACTTGTTTTGAATAAAAAAATCTTGTTCATTAAACACGACATGCCTAGAAATATAGATTCTATTACTTGAGCTCAGGCATTTATAGCCTTCGTCTGAGTCACCATAGCCAAGAAAAATATATTTTTGTTAGTGGAAGTTGAACTTGTGTTTTTGATAGGGTCTAAGGCGGGGAAAACAGGCACAACCAAATGTCATTAGCTGCTTATAATTAAAGTCTTTCCCAAACAATATTTGATAAGGTGAACTTGTTGGAGAACTGGGGTCTGCAGTCTATTAATCAGGTAGGTTGCTGTTTTGAAATATTCCTACTAGTAGTATAAAGGCATTTGAGCTCGAGCTAAAAGAGTTAGTCCAGTTTCAATAATATGCCTGTATTTTTGTTCAGCTCTTCCATTCTGTATTGAGGTGTAGGGACATGAATGTATTAGTTCAATACCAGACTCCAAGGCTACTTAATTAAAGTTCATAAACTCACCACTCCAGTCAGACTACAATGATTTGATCCTCCTATCCAGCTTATTTGCCACTATTTTTTTGAACTGAATAAAGATATTTAGAGCTTCTGATTTGTGTTTCATTGGGTATATCCAAGTGAATTTGTTATGATCATCAACAAAGACTTTATAATACCTAAACCCCATGGTAAAATTTAATGGAACTGATCCCCAGACATCTATGTGAACAAGATCTAAGGGTTTTGATGCATGTGACAGAGATGAATTAAATGGTAGAGCATGAGACTTGTCAAATTCACATGATTCACAGAATGTAGAAATTTCATTAGCTTTGATAACTTTATTACATGACTTAAGAACTTGACTCATCACATGGTTTGAAGGATGTCCTAGCCTTCAATGCCAAAGATCAAGTTCAGACTCTAACACTTGAGCAACTTGGGATGACTGATCATTACTAGGACTAACTATAAGATAGTAGGAATTATTTTGGTAGTGTAACTCTATAGCAGTATTTTTTGGTTTGTGATTTGGCAGCTTCAATTGATACAACCCATCCTTAAGCACTCCGGGCAGCAGAATCCTCGTTTTTTTTTTTGGATATCCTTAACAACACGACAATCAGAGAACAATTCCATGAATATACTATTATCGTTTGTGAGCTAAGAGACACCGACTAAATTCCTATTAGTTGAAGGGACATGCAACATTTTATTAAGTGCAAGTGGCCTATTATTCATTGTAGGAACCTTTTTATTCCCAACACTTGCAATATGTAACAAATTTCCATAACCAACCAACAGTTTTTCCTTACTTTCATATTTTTTTCACAGTGTGCAAATTACATTTGTCAGATGTTACATGATTATTCGCGCCAGAGTCTATGAACCAGGCTAGATCTTCAAGAATTTTGAGTGAAGCTACAAACTCTGAAGGTACTAAGTTAACATTTTGTTTTCGTGGATTGCTTGGTCTACTCCCGATGTATCTTTCATCATATCTATTGAAACACCAGCATGCAGAATGATTGTTAAGTCCACATATTTGACATGGTCCTCTATTTTCGTTTTGTCTGCCAGCTACAACTCTACCTCTACCGCTTGTTCTGCATCTGAAGTTCAGTGATCTACCATTGTTAGCTCCTCTAAACCAGCAACTAAACTAGTTCTATTACCAATTGAACACTTGACTGACCAACACTCAGTGATGTAAAATTGTTCTTGACTTGATTCAGATGTTCAAGTCGACTTTCAAATGTCATGAGCACAGACGATAACTCATACTAGGATATATTATCCCTACTATTGATTTGCACCACTATGGGTGTGTATTCTTCATCCAAACTTGATAGAACTTGTGTTATGAAATCACTGTGATCAATAGTTTTTCCAGCTATTTCCAGGTTATCAGCCAACTGTTTAATGGTAGTGAGGTACTGATCCATTGACATAGGCCCTATCTTGGTTCTTTGCAATTTTTCAATGAGGAACATAACTCTTGACTTGTTCAATATTCAAAAACTCTCTTCCACTGCAGTCCATAACTTGCCCGAACTAGTGAAGCGCATAACTTTCATTGCTATTTCTGTTGTCATAGATGAGTATAACCAACCCATTAGAAGTTGATCAATTGAAGTCCACTTAATAAAGTCAGGGTTCTGAGTTATCTCCATTGCTTCTCCCTGACCAACAATAGTTTGTGCAGCTAGAAACTCCGGTGGACTCTTCTTTGTCCCCATCATGTAGCCTTCTAAGTTGTGCCCTTTAATTATGAGCATGATCATATTTTTCCACAGCAGAAAGTTGTTTCATCGAGTTTTACTGATGGAGTTTGAGTGAGATTCATTCCAAATGGTGAGCTTTGATTAGTTGCAATCTGAGTGATTGGTGTTGTGTTGAACTCAGTTGGATTTGAGCGATTATCAGATTCGGTGTTAGCCATATTTTGCTCTGATACAAAGTTAAAATCTGGAGATGAAAAAAAAAAAAAATCCTTCTGCACTTTCATTCATATTACATGGTTTATATATATACAATTAGCTATACATGCAATCAACATTCTAGAATTGAATTTCTAGGTGGCAAACTAATTCTTTATTCCATTCCTGAAAATTAGGAAATGTACCGGCTAGTGGAATTCGGTTATTGTTGTCCTTTATTCTAGTGAAAGCAATCTAACTTTTAGTGAAAAATATCACCGATTGTTCGTTGGTATCATATAGGCAGTTTGCAGAATTCTACTTTGGATTTTTTCACGAACAAGGTGGCAGTAAATCTTGATGTACTTTTTATATATGTTCTTGAAAAAATAAGATTGTAAAGCTTGTTGTCCCAGTGTAGCAAAGCTGGTTACGCATGTTAAATGTTTAAAGTCTTCCAATAAGTACTGGAGCTGCCAAGTGATTTCGCCACAAGTTACTTTCATAGACCTGTACTCAGCCTGTGCCGAGGAGCATGAAATATTAGTTTGCTTCTTCGTTTTCCAAGAAATAGGTGACTGACCAAGTAGTACACAATATCCGGTGAGTATCTCTGCGTCGTGCCCAAGCTGCATCACAATAAGCATTTATTTGAACTGAGCTCCTGGTGATTGCTTCATCACAATAAGCATTTATATGAACTGGGCTCCTGGTGATTGCTTAATATATCGTAATAATAGATGGGCTACATCTTAAGTGTGGTACTCGCCGTTTATTCATAAATTAACTTAACAAATGAACTCAATAAGCTAAATATCGTTTTGTAATAGTCAAATAGATCAGTCAACCAAGCAATCTTCAGTATTGAGAAGGATTTCCGAGTAGTTCTCCATCTGCCTTACTAAGTTTCAGATTTTGTTACATGGGAAAATTTGTGGGCTTAGCACTGAGAAAACCAGTATCTTCTCCATCTGCCTTGCTAAGTTTCAGATTTTGTTACATGGGAAAATTTGTTGGCTTAGCACTAAGAAAACCAGTATCTTCTAATATTTCAAGTGCATATTTTCTCTGAGAAAGGCGAATTCCTTTCCATGATCCTGCAACTTAAATGCCTAGAAAGTATTTGAAATTTCCAAGATATATCAACTTTAAATGCTCATCAGGAAACCTTTCATTTCTTGAATGTCTTCAAACCATTTCCTGTTACTATCACATATATTAGTATAGTTGTAAAGCTATTTCTTCTACTTGGACGAAAAATGAATGATCTGCCATGAATTTTTTATAACCAGCATCACCTAGAGTTCAAGAGAGTTTTAACAGATCATTGTCTTGATGTTTGATTCGAATTTTACAAAGATTTGTTAAGCTCGCATACCCTAGTCTCCCCCTTTCGTCCGAATCCTGGAGGGAGTCTCGTATATACGTCTCATGAAAGGTCCCCTTACAAAAATGCATTATTTACATCTAGTTGGTGGATGTACCAATACTGAACAGTTGCAGTAACAAGTAATACTCGTACTGTGATCTTTTTGCAACTAAAGCAAAAGGTTTCTGTGTAGTCTAAACCTTCAATTTGATTATATCCTTTCGCAACCAAATTTGATTATATAACTCAACAATAGTCTTAATAAGTAACATTACTCAACAATTTAACCCCCGTCTGGTATAGTTAACATTAGATTTTAATAAAAGTTGATAAAATATGTAATTAAAAAGTTGTGTGTCCCCTTAAAATGTATGACTGGAAATGGATAACACACATTATACAATATTTTGATATGTAACATGTAGATTCGTGCTTGGGCCACATTGGAGGGGATGAATTGCAGGCCTAATTCATCTCCTTCGATACCCATATGCTATAAAGCATGGATGCTTCTCTCATAATGACATATTCATTTTCGTGTTTGATACAACTGAAGATTAAAACCTTTTGGATACATCAAGACACGTGGAACACGCCACGTTATTTGTCATATTTTTTATATATTTTTTAAAAATTTCCAACAAGCAAGAGACACTTTCTCGAGATGGAAATGACTTGGTAATTGACAAATAGCAAGTGTTCAAATAATATTGATCGCTCCCATGAAATCCCGTCCCAATCGTCATCTTTGAGCGTAGGTCCTGCATCAAACAAGTGTTAGAAAAGGATGTCATTGACCGTTGTGAGTTTTGGAAAAGTTTACTTACAGATATCAAAGCGAAGGAAATCACGACATTAGTCCTAAGAAAATATTGAACTGAATAAAGAAAATGTTTTATTTCTCTTCTTGTGGTTGAGCACTATGCAATACAAGAGTATCCATTTAAAGGAAAATATTGCAGACAGATTAACATAAATTCTGCAGATATTGTGCTCTTACTATCTTTGTCCTTTCTCTTGGACTGATTTACAATTATCTCAATCGATATTTCCATCTTGATGGACCATATTTTGATTTGAATTTAGTGACCTCGGATCTCCTTCAACACTCAAATTCTCTCCACTAATTACAGGAATATTGTGAAGATATGAATACTTAGCACTCCGAGACTTTGGGGTTTCCTTATTACTCCTTCGATCCTCACGATAATGGTTGCTATCGAGCGGTGATGAGCTAATATAGTCTAAGATTAAATTTGTGGGAAAGTAAAACTGAACCTGCATGTGAACCGTTTGGTAGTCGGACAGTTTGATTGTTAATTGTTAACTGGAGAACAACATGTTAAATAGGATGGGGAGCGGACATAGTGATTTGTAGCTAGCTCCACTGTCAAGAATCCAAATTACATTTTGATAAAGGAAGAGACATAAAGTGGTCTATGAAATTTGAGAGTTTTACAAATGAGTTGCTATAGCACACTCAATTCTCCTCCTCCTTTTCCATTTTTTTTTTTTCAAGAGAGAATTTCTTACACTTCTCCTATCTCCTCAACACTATAAATGCCTTCCTTTTATAGGAAAATGGAGTATTCTAGTCATAAGAATTTTCTACCATTACAATAAGATAACAATTGTAGTTTATCCTTATTTGCAGTTAGCTGTTTTCATCTTTATTTGCAGCTGTTTGTGCTCTATAGAATGTTCAAAGCTGTTGATTGTAGCTGATTTTCAAAGTTCCAGCTTGCATATTTGAATATTCAACTTGAATATATAAATTGGATTGAAAATCTTATCCTTTTGGCCCTTCTTTGAATTTTCCCAAGTTGTTGAAGTTGATCTAATTTGATTTGAATTCTTTGAAGATTACAAATTAATTTGGAACTTTTAACACCATCAACAAAATTTGCCCACTAATAGTGGAATATGACTCATTGAGTCCCTTTAAGGAATTGCATGGTTTCCTGTTTTTGTTCATATTGCAAAACTTCTTTGATTACCCCCCATTTATGTACTCTTATAATATATACTTGGTCAGGGCCACATGGGCCTTGGCCATGGGGTGGCCCTCCTGGACCTTGGCCAAGTAGCAGAGTTCTATATACAAAGAAGTGTGATGGACAAATCCCAAAATCAATGGACTCCCCCATGGCCCTCCTGGACCTTGGCCAAGTAGCAGAGATATACAAAGAAGTGTGATGGACAAATCCCAAAATCAATGGACATTTTTCCTACTCATTACACTCATACATATGGATAGAGAAGGCAAATGACCAGTTAATTGATTTGGAATCCTTCGACACATCCAGCAATCCAAAAATACGAATATTACATTCTCCACACCCGCGAAGCGATTTTGGATTTCAGTTGATGTCAAATGCAAGTATTTTTTTTTTTTTTGCCAATATGGTGTACAAGTTCTTCACAACTGTTTGTTCTCTTCAAATTCTGAAGGAATTTAGGGATTTTAGCCATTTAGGTTCTTTGGAGATGGTGGCAAGGCAGCAGGTGATGGTGAGAGGTAAATTTGTGCTAGTATGGGCTTAATGATGGTGTAGATGTAGTGGTTGTGATGATGAGGATAGGTAATGCGTAAAGTTGCATGTAACACATGTTAGAACATCTCCAAGAGACTTTTTAAATATAAGATGCTCTATATTTTAAAGAGTTAACATTTAAAATCATACTGCAAGAGACTCTTTAAATTAACATTTTAATTTAGAGAGTGAGTTTGACTCTCCAAATTTGGGGAGACTCAATCTCTATAATTAAATGCATTCAAAGTATTTCAATTTTCAATGTAGGAAAACAATAAAATAATCTAAAGAAAAACTAGTTAAAATAAAAAATAAAGATAAATAATAAATATTTTTTAGGAGAGGTAAAATTAATTGTTAAATATAAAGAACTTGTTGGATTATTTCAAAATTTTAACTCTCTAAATTTATAAATATTCTCCAAATGATAGAATATGCTTTTTAAAAATAGTGAGTATCTTGGAGGGAGATGCTCTAATGTTAAAGAAAGCGTAAAAAAAAAAATAAAGTTACAAAAAATAAGATAATATTTTTTTAAAAAAAGGGGTTAAAACTATTATGGAAAATAATTTGTATTATTAAGTTATGTATGAAAATTACCCATAATTTTTTTTTAGTGAAATACTAACAATTGTTATATTTTACATGATACACACAATTGTCCATTAAAATTTTTATACCTCAAAATTTTAGTGAATTGTCAAAAAATTTTGGAAAAAAATAAAAATTAGTAATACCTTTCAAAGAGGATTAGTGGTGAGAATCATAAATTGCGTTGATAACAATGACAAGTGATTTTGAATGTCTGGTAAAAAATTAAAGGCCCTTTGACTGAAAAGTAAAAATAACTTTTAATTTACAAAAAAGATACTTTCCAAATAG
Organism: Fraxinus cuspidata; assembly: GCA_903798385.1. Taxonomy (NCBI): domain Eukaryota; kingdom Viridiplantae; phylum Streptophyta; class Magnoliopsida; order Lamiales; family Oleaceae; genus Fraxinus; species Fraxinus cuspidata. The sequence continues at coordinate 11,189 of CAIGRP010038922.1, forward strand.
AGGCTTAACAATCAAGACTAGAGGATAGCTCAACGACACTGTAGATCTGAATCGAAGAGTGTGGCCCTCGTTTACACCTCTTCATTCAAAAACAACTTTTAAAATTTCATTTTTTTAAATTAAAGCTTTGAAACTTAGAACTAACTTAGACGGCAACTTAACCCATTTGGACCATGTTTTGCTTGCACATTAAACAAATTTCGATTGACAAGAAGTTGTACTTAAGTTGATAATAAGTTTTGATTTCTGAATTACACCGATTGAACAAGGCCACAAGTGCCATGTTCAAATAGGGTGGCCAAGTGGCGTTCTCCTATTGGTGGGGTGTCTATCTTGTTTGAACTAGGCACATGTAGCCTTGTTCAAGTAGGAAGGTTCTTGATTTCTTGGACTTTGACCTCCATATTTTGCCAAACTTGAACCGTTGAAAATTGGCAACTTCTTTGATTATTTAGGGTATATTCTTTTTACAATTTTCAAGTTGTTTTGTATTTTCGATTTTCGAAACAGTGAAAACGCGCTCTTTCTTATTTTCGAAAAGGGTTTTTTGAAAATAAGTTAAAAATTTACAAAGAAAACCCAAAACGACAAGTTTTGAGTGTTTTCAGTTATAATCAAGCCAAAATTTTCAAAACGCGTTTCGGGTGTTTTCAAAATGTAAAAAAGAACACATTTTCAACAATCTCAAAATTGACACTCAAAACACAAAACTCGAAATGAATTCAAAACTCAAAACACAAAACTAAAATACAAAGAGAACAACCCCTTAGGGTTTGTTTGAGCTCATTTTTAGGAAGAATATATTTTATAATAGTGATTTTTTTTAGAACGCGTACTTTGAAAAATAGGGAAAATTTGTGAATTTACATGTAAAATTATATTAATGAAATAATGTGTGTAAAAATGAATTTTTAAAAAATGAAGATCAAATAGGGGCTTATTTTGCACGAGAGAAAATAGTTCAGTCCCTCTAATTGCGTTAACTATATCTAACGGCGTGACTGGGTTTAAATAAAATTAAAGATGGATGATTTGATTGAGATACTTAAAGTTGTATACCCAATTGAGACTTTGCTTGAAGTTGGGTGACCTCCAATAAAATTAACCTAAAAAGTTTGTGAAAAGAGCTTTACTTTTAACCCGGCATTTTGCTCCATTGGCTCCTAGTAAATTGAAGAAAAAAAAAAATTGGATAAAAGCAAGAATCAACTTGTGAGCACGTATTCAAATAAATACTACTTGATGGCTTCAACCCAACAGTTTAATATACGATTTTTTTCAAGTATGAAAATGCAACATTTAATTGAAAACGAAACAACTATGAAGAATATTTGAAAACAGTTGATTTTAACGAAGGCATTATGTTATAGAACTTGCTTCTCTCT
>CAIGRP010038939.1:0-23082 GCA_903798385.1 Fraxinus cuspidata
TCTTTTTGTCAAGTCTATTGATGATTCTTTAACAGCCTTTTTGGTGTATGTTGATGATATTCTCATAGCCAGTGATTCCATTGATTCAATTTCAGTTTGAAGGTCTTCTTGAATGATCTATTTAAAATTAAGGATCTTGGTTCCATCTAGTATTCTCTTGGCATTGAGGGTGCTCGTTCTCCTCAGGGAATTCACATTGGTCAATGCAAGTGTGCCTTAGACATACTTGCTGATTCTGGTACATTGGGTTCCAAGCCATTCAAGGTTCCAAGGGATCAGAATTTGAAGTTGAGCAAGAATACTGGTGCTTTGCTGTAGGATACTTCCATTTACCGCAGGTTAATAGGGAGATTCTTATATCTAACTATCTCATGGCCTGACATAAGCTATGATGTTCACACTTTAAGTCAATTTATGGCTGCACCTACCTCAGCTCATTTGGCTGCTGCCCACAAGATGCTGAGGTATACTAAACAAGCTCCTAGTCAAGGCATTCTCTTTCCAGCTGCATCTTCTCTTCAATTGATTGCATATTGTGACTCAGATTGGGCCTCCTGCCCTGATACACATCGTTGTGTCACTAGATATTGTGTCTTATTGGGCTTCTCTCTCATTTCTTGGAAATCCAAGAAACAATATGTGGTCTCACGCTCCTCTGCTGAAGCTGAGTACAGATCAATGGCAGCTACTTGTTTTAAAATTGGCTCCGTTACCTTCTTGCTGATCTCCAAGTTTCACATCCTCAAGTTGCCAAACTCTTTTGTGACAACCAAGCAGCACTTAACATTGCTGCCAATCCGGTCTTCCATGAGAGGACCAAACACATTGAGCTCGATTGTCAATTGATTCATGACAAAATTATTGATGGTTCTCCACTCATCTGCAGCTTGTAGATCTTCTTGCCAAGGCCATGCCTTCCTCTACTCTCCACTCTCATTTGCTCAAGATGGGAATAATAAACTTCTATTCTCCATCTTGTTGGGGGTATTACAGCAACAAGTGATATAGGTCATACTACCAGTACAGATCTATGATCTTAGCTTCTTGCCATCCACAGAACACGTCTAACAGCTATAGCACAATTCATGAACTAGTTAGAACAAATCATGGACGCAGCATACCTTGTAAATACGGTGTCATACCTTGTATATTCATTTTACATTAATAGGTCTCCATTAGCTGATGTATATATATGTAATTCACTTTGTAATGCTAGTGAATTTTATCAATTAGATCAATTTCTCCATTTTCTCACTGTCACAAAGTTCTGCAGATTTTCCTATTCTTACAAATATCATGAATTTCTATATAGAAAACGTACATAATAACAAAATGTATTAATCTTCCTTGTAGCACAAAGATTAGCCGAACTTATTTTTCATACTTCAATGTTTCCAATATAAAAACAAGCATATTTGTAAAGAAAACCATATTAAATTCCTTTCCTCAGTTTCAAAGTTTAAAAAATAAAAATAAAATAAAATAACATAAACAAATATACTTCTTCACTTTGCTATTTTGTTTATTCATTGACGTTTGTCTTGCTCTTCAAACAAGCAATCACCTTGCATCATTTCTTATATCCGCGACCGCAAGCTTTACCTGAAAGTTTTTATTTGATTAAGATAGTTAAAATTCTAGAAAAATTGATTTGAGGAAAATTCAATGTCAGCTTTCATAAAGAAACAAGAATAGAAGTATATTTGTTACATGAACATTTTGTAAATTTTTTTTGTTTTGTTGTTCCATTCATTACTTGAACACGGGGAACTTTGAAAGAGAAAAAATTCAATCATATTCAATCATAAAATTTGCTATACGCCAAAGAAACATATATCACCGTTTGCTCTTGAATTAATGAAAAATAAAAACTTCTGAAAAACCATTGCATTTTCCTCTTGCTTTCTTCTACATCTTTCTTTCTTCTCCTCTCTCGATAAACACAACTATTTTGGGCTTGTGTAAATTCTTTCGTATTGAAGGTAGAGTGGTATAGAATGGTTTTGACTTGTATTTATAGGGAAATATTATGTTCGACTTGTTTGGGACCCCCTTACGGATTCTATTTGACATTTGTTTGTACCCATCTTCGATGTCCAAAATTAACTTTTCATACTCTCTTAATTATTCATCCCCAAATATCTTCTCGTATTTAGATTTTACTCCATAAAATAAAGCACATTCTCAAACTAGCTCAAAACATTTAAAACTTCAATGTCAAGCTCCAAATAGAAAGATACAAAACTTTTAGGATGTTATGTCTGAAAATTTTTATGGAAAGGCACTTACCAGTACCATTTTCATTATTTCTACTGCTCAAGGTAAACATTCTCAAATGTGGATCGACAGCCAGCCCAATAGCTTCATGCATTGGATCGTATAGCGAGTATCTGGAACAAGCATTTCAGTTAAGCCATAGAAATAATGATTATGTAACCATATAATCAAATGTTATGAACATTTTAAAATGAAATGCTATTTTACCTATGACCCTGATCATTCCTAAGTTGTGAAAGGTTCCTACTTCTGCGATGAAGAGCTTTACCATCTTGCCGATTTGTGTTCCTCTGCAAATCAGTCATATCCATTAAATAGAAATAATACTGTGAAAATTTTTAACAAGTTAAAGATGTTATTGACCTAAATAATCACATTGCTCACTATATGAACTTACAAATAACAGTGGCCTGAAAATATAACGCATACCATTTGTGCTGACAAAAGTGGATAATTAGAGTAAGAAGAACTTCCATCATACACATTAAAGCTACTTGATCCACTTGCAAGATTTGAATGGCCTTGAATACTCAGCATCCTAAATTCAAGATCAAAGTATACAAAATCATCACAACTCAATAAATATACCAAATATTAGAATAATATGATATATAACAGAATCTCGTGAATTGTGGTTGGGATTAGGGTTTTATGGTTTGGATGTAGAGTTTGGAGTTTAGTATTTGGGGTCATGCATACAAGTTTAGTCTATCTGGCAGATAAAGAAAAGAAATTCTTTCCCTTCTCAGATGCACAAGTATATGAGCAATATTATCGATTTTCACTAACCATAATGTTAATGTCAAGTAGGCATCTAAGAATATTACCTAATCGGAGTTGATATTTCACTTCCATGTGCTACTGATGACCAATGGGCTTGGTTTGTGTTAGCATCAACTAACTGTATATAGCTCGAGTTCCTGAATGGCATCTGTTGAAACCACTAATATCTTGAGTAATTACTATATTAAACAGAGAACAAAGTCAAGAACAATTGATATAGATCACAATATTGTGCCATAAATCCAAAAAATAATGTTTACAACCGGTTGTACTTCACCAAAAGTTTAAATGGTGTACATCCACGTTTGTCAACCTTAAATGATAACAATGTGAGAATCTCGTAGATTGAAACTGCATATTTGATATGAATTGAACAATAATGGACAAGATTAAAGACAGCAAGAAAATTAAACTCTTATCCATTGTCATGGGTAGCATTATCCAATAGTGGGTACCATACACGGCGTTAAGATGTCCTATACCCAGTGTACTTTCAATTAATCATAGGACTCAAGGTGTTTTCCCTTACATAGACTTCTGGGTGAAAACGTTGCCCTTCAAGTGTGGAAGGCAACGGAAGACGAAACTCAGGAGCCAAAGTTGACAAGGGGAGATTATAGGACTGAATCTCATTAGTGATGTAGGTGTTCTGGGTTGATTGATCAACTGGCCGTTGCACAATGTTGTTGAGAGGCATTTGACATGCTTGCACTCTAGATGGAGAAAGGAGAAAGTTATGTTAATTACGACCTAGAATATTTTGACATGAAAATTAATTATGGTTTTGCATCCATATCTGTGGAACAAAGAGGAAATAACAATGAAAAACAATTGAAGTTACTTACAAATATTGGTCCTGTGAAATGTCAAGCAAGGGGACTTCAGATTGAGTTTGACTGGATCCAATATTTTCTGCGATTAATCCTCCCTGCCCATGTGTATGATTTAGTTAGGCTCTATACTAGATCATAAATAAAAGCACTAAATAAACTTGTATATGCCATCATATGCTTGCGCAAGTAAAGGCACTCTATATATGTTTGTGCTGTGAGTATAAATAGCTATTTCATATGCTTCTTAGTTTAGATGAGCGCACAACATCAGTTGGTGAAATGCTGGGATATGAAGTTCCCATTAGCTGTGTTCGATGGCTTTGTAGATTCGCAAGTGACTCAAGATGTTCCACGTGAGATTTTGTTGTTTGTGAGGATCTACAAAAATTGAAAAAACTTTAGAAACAATCAATCGATACCAAGAACAAAACAATAAATAAAAATCTAGAATAATTAGTTTGAACAAGATTCAAATTCCCTATACGTTGGGAATTAATCTTAAGAGCTATAGAGATGCTAGAGTTTCTTTAGAGAAAAAAACTTGGATTCTAAGCAACCAAGAGCTTTCCCAGCCAATATTATGGAAATTGAAAAAGCACTTTTTGTAAATTTTATCAGTATGCAGACCTGGAATTCATATCTCTATTAGCCAGCAGTTCATCAGGTCTCCGGCATAATTCATGACTTGGATTACCATCTTGCAAACAAGGGATAATTGAATGAGGCAGTTTGCTTCCATGTTGTGATTGATGTTCCATTTGTCGCTAAAATATTGAGCCCCTGTTTGGTAGATATTAAAATCAGATTTTTAGTAAATTTTGTTAAAAATTGATTAAATGTATGGTTCAAAAGTTATGAATCCCATGAAATGTGTGGAAAAAATTAATTGTTGATTTGACTTGAGATTTTAATTGAATCTTAAACCAAGCCAAACAAGGGCTAAATAGAAAAATATTAAAATCACTATCTAATCACATAAAATGACCTACAAGTAAGATTTGAATATTCAGCAATGTTAACTTCCAATTCAAATATGTTACGGGTACTTGAGATTATTCATGGTTTAACAAAAGAAAAAATCTAGTTGATAGTGATACGTAGAGTCATTGTAACTATAGATTTAGCTAGTTGCTGTTTTTTTTACTTATTATGTTCTTATTTCTATTTGTAACCGGTTCTCTGTTTTTAATTGGATTATTATCCATTTTTTAAATAAAATGTTATGGCATGCAAACAATGAGGATGCTATGGAATAGCCAAAACAGTTGAAATGTCCCCAGTCCACCTTCTCATTGGACCTACACCCACTTTATGAAAAAATTCATGATGAACAAAAAACTTAATGAGATGAAATAAAAGAGTTATCTTAAAGATAATGTTTTTTTATATCTACGTATGTGTATATATATTGTTTGAACAAAAGCATTCCAATACTTAAATTAAAACTTTCACTTCATAAATATATTATCAATTTTCACCCCACATTAATAACTGTAACAAATGCTCTTGTAATTAATTTTCTAATATTATAATTGAAATGCTAGAATTATAATTTCAAAGTTTTGGCATTTTTCTGAGGCTTGGGAGTGCTTTCTTAAGACTCTTGATGAGTGGATCCGATAGTATTTTTAAGGTATTGTAAATTTCCCATCGTTCAAATTATGGAGCAATAATTGTGACTCGTGATGCAGTACATTTAAATAAAACAGGTACCAATGACGTTGATAATAAGATCTTAGTACAAAATATATTCGATCATGTCAAGAATTTTGATCTTGTTGAATTTAGAACACTGGAAGTGATTGAATAATAACATTTGAAAATCAGATTAAATAGGTACCATTGGAATAATTTCTAAGAAATGTATACATTATGTTTCAAAATCAGATTAAAAGGAATTCAAAATGACTAAACAAACAAGGTGCTAAATATGGCATGTACTTGATTTGAATAGAAAAAAAAAATTAGCAAAGGTTTAATTTTGGGTTACTTGAATTAAATCGTATGAATGACTGAACAATAATAAATATGCCGAAATAGTTATTAACATGTTAGCAAGAAATAATTTCCACGAAGTGTGAAGTTGTGTTTCAATTGAATTATTTTAGTCGTCGATCTGATGCAATAAATTAGAAAGACATATAAGAGTACAAATATTATCATAAACTTACATGTTTTTTGATGAAATAAATACAAGTTGCATTGCTAAAGGAAAAATTCAACGGAAAATAAGGGGAAAAAAAAAAAAACCAAAACAATGAAACATACAATTAACTAAGTACCTTTTTTCGCCGCCAAAGAACTCATAAGAAAATCTTCTTATCTGTAAATCTGAATTAGAACTTGGTTTCAGCCGTAAGTAAAAACCACTATCTACATAAATTACATATTTCTTAAATAACTTCAAGGATAAAGGAATCTCCGCCTGATTAGGATGGAGAAATAAATTCATTAGTAATTAATTATGTCGTGTCTAGTTTCTTAATTAAATGGTATGACCTGTCCACTGTTGGAGTACCTGTACTAATTTATTGCAGTTTTAATTTCAAAATGTAAGACCTTATATGGAAAAACACTAAACAAAGGGAACAGCTTTTAATTAAATGCATATTGTTCATCAAATATATTTACAATAACTTTTTACAAAGGTTAGTCCTTCAAATAATAGTGCTGTATTGCTACTATATCAAATTTTCGTAAATTCAAGTTCGACAAATGTTACAGTTCTATGTTCTTATAACTAATTACTAGTCTCACATTGTTTTAACAAAAGTTTTCTCAAAAAAAATAAAAAAAAATTGTCATTTTTTATAATTTTGCAGAATTGAGAACTTGCTAATCGAATTAATTTTATCATTTATAAATCAAACGTGAAATTCATGTAATTACTCCATTGAAAGACCTAGCATGTATATAACATGTAGATTACCAAATTTCACCTTATGGACTTCGAAACTGAAAAAAAATCAATAAAGCCAACATATGTGGAACAAATTTTACATGCCATAACAACAATTTTCTGTACATATATATTTACATATCTGAATTCACTCAAGTCTTACCATGATAAGTTGAATGGTTTAAGTATGCCTCTAAGAGTCTAAGTATGGATATAGTTCTAAATTTAACACATTTCTCCATTTTATCGTCAAAAGAGATGAAGATTGACAAAGCCAACTGAGGTTGAACCAATTTAACTTGTCATAGCCACACTTTGTCATTAACCAGCTTTAACATATTAGGATATATTAAAACTTCACTGGTATAATACAGATAGTTTACTTTCTCGCTGCTCATAAGGTTGCTGAACGATTTCCAACTTTCTCATCTGAGTAGATCGATTATGTCACTTTTTTTCCTTGTAGTGCTTGGAATTTTGCATATGCTTTTAAATCGAATTTTCAAATCTCATTCAATTTAAGGTCTTTACGCTAAATTGGGGCGGTACCTTTCGAAACACAAAATGATATGGAGACGTGCCAAATCGAGTTTTAGATACTGTGTGATATGCCCTTAGAGCATCATCCAACTTCTTTATCAATCTTTACTTGAAGAATTCACCTTTAGTGAAAGAATTAGTTTTCACTCACAGATTTCAATTTTTCCATGTAGTTGAAGATGATAAGGATTGTCTTGCGGTGGCGTACACAGTATTTAAATATGTTTCATTCCATTATATCCAAACAAAACATAATATAAATGATGGTGCAGGAGTATGAATATAGCCAAGAGAGACATATATACTTGTGAATCACAATTTCTAGAAGCACGTGAACAAAGGTTGTTGATATGAATTTAACTTTTAACATTCTATTGACCCACAATATTTACATAACTTTGCATTTTACAAATAGGGCTTTGGAAGACTCTTCATTGTTACAAAAGACATACTTGGTGGTTAATTGAATCCCCATTTTAGCTTCAAAGAATCAAGTCTATTAGTAGCCATTTGTTCCAAAGTTGCTAATACAAATGACGTAATCTTCTTTTTCTATCTCATAAATTTTCTTGTTCCATGTTTTCTTTGCATTTTCACGTCTTTTTCTTTAAAATTATTATCTTGCTCCTTTTAACGTTCAAAAATGTATCCGAGAATGTGATTTTCAGAAAAAAAAATAAAAATTATAGTTTTTATGAGGTAATATATTTCCAAAGCTGCACATCAATTATCGAGATGTGATTGGGGGAATACATGAGAACTAGACTCTCCTTTGAAATTGGTTGTTGTGTTGAAAAACATCCTCAAATGATAAATCCATTATCTGCATGAATTATCTTTTCCCTAAATAATTACTAGATATAGAGGGGAAATATCCTAATTATGTAAGATACATAATTACTTATGAAAAAAAAAAAAATGAAAATTTAAAATCCGAGTACTAGTGCAGAAAAATATTAAAGCCTACAACTGCATACCTCACATGGTCCACAAAATAAATTTTCGCATTATAGTACTCTTTTTCTATAGCCTAACTGTGCGAGACGTTTGGAATGCATGCATACCTGTTTATTACAAGAAATGAAAAGAAAGGAGAAAGACAAAACACATAGGAGCAAGACGAAATCTAAGGGTTTTATAATGAGAAATATTTGTCTTCTCTTTTAGCCTTTTAAAATTATTATATCTTTCGAATGAATTATTTATTTTAAAGTGACAAGAAAATTTTGTGTGTTTTTGTACTTGCACATCGTCTTAAAATCACTTAATAAAACAAGTTAGAAATTACATTTAAAATGATGTAGAGAGGTAGGGAGACTTTCAAACTGAAAGTGTATTGCAACTACGTTTTCTAATCATATTAACCACTGTTATGAACAAGAAAAAAAAGTACAATAGAAAATTACTTAACTATGTTTATTACGTGTATCTTTACTTAGATCACTCCCTATTTAGTAGTAGTCTTTTGGTTCTATGCACCATAAATATACATTAATTTTTTCGTTGAAAATAAAATGACACCATGTTCCAATGTCATTCCAAGCAAAAATGGACATTTTACTCATAATTATTTCAAGTCCTAATGAATTTCATGTACGATCGCAGTCTTTTGAGACTTAAGACAGAATCGCAGTTTTTCTTAAATAGTACATCTTTACATTTTGATGGAACGCAAGCGGTGAGGATTTGTGTGAACTTCTTTAGATGGAAATAAACCAAACACTTTGATTTTTCTACCAAACATTATCGTGAATTTCTATGCAGAAAACATGCATAATAACAAAACATATTAATTACCTTGTAGCACAAAGATTAGCCAAGCTTGTTTTTCATACTTCAAAATATAAAGAAATGTTTCAAATATAAAAAAACAAACATATTTGTTAACAAAACCATATTAAATTCCTTTCCTCAATTTTCAAAGTTTAAAAAATTAAAAAACCTGGACAACATACTTCTTCACTTTTCTATTATGTTTACACCTTGATGTATTGTTTTGCTTTTCACTCAAGCAATCACCTTCCATCATTTCTTATATCCACGACCACGAGTTTTACCTGAAAGCTGTTATTCAATTAAGATAGTTAAAATTCTAGAAAGATTGATTTGCAGAAAATTCATCACTTTTCTATAATGTTTACTCCTTGACGTTTGTCTTGCTTTTCACTCAAGCAATCACCTTGCATCATTGCTTATATCCACGACCACGAGTTTTACCTGAAAGCTGTTATTCGATTAAGATTGTTAAATTTCTATAAAGATTGATTTGCAGAAAATTCAATGTTACCTTTCATAAAGAACCAAGAATAAAAGTACATTCATTACATGTTTCTTTTTTTTTTTTTGTTGTGCATTCATTACATGATCACGGGGATCTTTGAAAGAGAAAAAAAATAAATTGTATATTGCTCGAAATAGAACTTACAGTCTTCATTTAGTTTATGTCTAGTAGGATTAGGTCTAAACTTTGGACATCAAATCAAGTGTTCATGAATGATATAAAATTTGTATACTCCAAGAAAACATAAATCACCATTTGATCTTGAACTAATGAAAAATATGTAGTTCTGAAAAACCAATGAATTTTCCTCTCGCTTTCTTTTCTACATATTTTTATCTTCTCCTCTCTCAATGAATAAAACAAATATGGGTTTGGTAAATTCTTGTGTATTGGAGGTAGAGTTGTGTAGAATGGTATTGAGTAGTATTTATAGGGAAATAATATGTTTGACATGTTTGGGACCCTTTACGGATTCTATTTGGCAATTCTTTGTTCCCAACCATGATGTTCAAATTCACTTTTCACATTCCCTAAATTATTCATCCCCAAATATCTTCTGGTATTTAAATTTTACTCCGTAAAATAAAGCATATTCTCAAACTGGATCAAAACTTTTAAAACTTCAATGTCAAGCTCAGTAGAAATATATTAAACTTTTGGGGAGTTATTCAGAATATTTTTATGGAAAGGCACTTACCATTACAATTTTCATTATTTCTACTGCTCAAGGCAAACATTCTTAAATCTGGATCGACAGCCAGCCCAATAGCTTCATGCATTGGATTATAGAGTGAGTATCTGGAACACGCATAGCAGCTAAGCTATAGAAGTAATGATTACGTGTCTGTATAATCAAATCTTATGATTATTTTAAAATGAAATGCTATTTTACCTGTGACCTTGATCATTCCTAAGTTGTGAATTGTAGCAGAAGATTTGATCACACAAGATTTTTTCTGGGCTCAGTTTGATCCAACCAAATCAACACCACAAATCACGACCTAAAACCTATTTCTATTCCCACACTTTGGTAGCTCGATTGTACCCACTTAGGACACAAGGAAGAGTGTTATTGCAGCCACAAAGGCAACCACAATGGCAGAGAAAAAGGAGAAGATACGGTAAGGAAGAACAACGCACAACAGTCTCTTTTTTCTCAAAGAAGATTTCTCACGGCAATAACGTGTGCAGTGAAGTAGAGGCAACCACACAAATATATATATATACATACATACACATACACATACACATAGGTTAAGGTAAAACAAGTGGGACAAGATCACGGTAATAAATGGGCCAACTAAGAGTAACTATGATAGACTCTCTCTATTTTATCTATTTTTTAAAGAGTATATTCTATCATTTGAAAAGTATCTATAAATTTAGAGGCTCTTTATATTTAACACTTAATTTTACTACTCTCAAAAATATTTATTATTTATCTTTATCTTTTATTTTAACTAATTATCTTTAGATTATTTTATTGTTTTTTTACATTGAAAGTTGAAATACTTTCATTGCATTTAATTACAGGGAGTGGGTTTGGCTCTTCAAATCCACTCTCTAAATTAAAATGTTAATTTAAAGAGTCTCTTGGCGCATGACTTTAAATGTTGACTCTTTAAAATAGAGAGCATTTCATATTTAAAGTGTTTCTTGGAGATGCTCTAACTCTGATTAATGGGCCAACCTATGTAAGCCTCCAAGAAGTGAACCAGACGGACTATGAGCACCTCTAATTAAATTAGGGTCACATCGTTTTATTGAGGTCTTGACATTTTTATTCAGTCAATTGGTCGTAAAAAATACTAATGATTTAATATCAAAGTCCGGGAGATCGTTTGACAACAATTTGCTCAACATGAATGGTTCCAACTTCTGCATTGAGGAGCATTACCATCTTACGGATTTGTTTTCCTCTGTAAATCAATCACATCCATTAAACGGAAATAATGCAGTGAAAGTTTATAACAAGTTGAAGACGTTACGGACCTAATTAAATACATTACTCACTATGCTAACATACAAATAACAGTGGAATGAAAATATGACTCTTACCATTTGTGCTGACATAAGTGGGTAATTAGAGTAAGAAGAACTTCCATCATCCACATTAACGCTACTTGATCCACTTGCACGATTTGGATGGCCTTGAAACCCCAGTGACCTAAATTAAAGATCATAGTATACAAAATCATCAAACCTCAATAAATATGCAAAATACTTGACTGATAAGAGATATAACAGGATCTCGTGAATTGTGGATGGGATTGGGGTATTAGGGTTTGGACGTAGAGTTTGGAGTTTAGCATTTAGGGTCATGCATACAAGTTTGGCCTATTTGGCAGATAAATAAATGAAATTCTTTCCCTTCTGAGATACACAAGTAATGTATGAGCAATATTATCGATTTTCATCAACCATAATGTTAATGTCAAGTAAAATAGAAGAATGATATCTCATTGGAGTTGATATTTCATTTTCATGAGCTACATACAACCAATGTGCTTGGTTTGTGTTAGCATCAATTAACTGCATATAGCTCTAGTTACGGAATGGCATCTGCTGAAACCACTAATATCTCTAGTAATTACTACATTAAACAGAGAATCAAGTCATATAAAATTGATATAGATCACAATTATTGTGTCATAAGTCGAAAAATAATGCTTACAACTGGTTGTACTACACGAAAAGTTTAAATGGTGTACATCCACCTTTGCCAACCTTAAATGTTTACAATGTGAGATTCGCAAAGATTGAAACAGCATGTTTTAACAAATGGAACAATAATGGACAACATTAAAGATGAAGAGAAAGTTAAACTCCTGTCCATTGTCATGGGTAGCATTGTCCAACAGTAGATACCAAACATGACATTGAAGTTGTCCTATATCCAGTGTACTTTCAATTTATCCTGGGACTCAAGGTGTTTGTCCTTACAGAGACTTCTGGGTCCAGAAGTTGCCTTGCAAATATAGAAGAAGAAAGTAGACGAAACTCAGGAGGCAAAGTTGACAAAGGGAGATTATAGGACTGAATCTCATTAGTGATGTAGGCGTTCTGGGTTGATTCATCAACTGGCCGTTGCACAATGTTGTTGAGAGGCATTTGACATGCTTGCACTCTAGATGGAAAAAGGAGAAAATTATATTATTTATGGCATAAAATATTTTGACATGAAAATTAATTATGTTTTTGCATCCATATTTGTGGGACAAAAAGGAAATAACAACAAAAAATAATTGAAGTTACTTACAAATATTGGCCATGTGAAATGTCAAGCACGGGAACTTCAGATTGACTTTGGCTCAATCCAATATTTTCTACAATTAATCCTCCCTGTTCATGTGCGTGATTTAGTTAAGCTCTATACTAGTTTAAAAATAAAAGCACTAAATAAACTTGCATATGACAGCGTGTGAAAAGCACTAAATAAACTCGTATATGGCATCGTGTGCTTGTACAAGTAAATGCACTTTATATGTGTTTGTGCTTTGAACATAAATAATTATTTCATATGCTTCTTGATTCAGATGAGGGCTCAACATCAGTTGGTGAAATGCTGGGATATGAAGTTCCCGTTAGCTGTGTTTGATGGCTTTGTAGATTTGCAAGTGACTCAAGATGTTCCACATGAGCCTTTGTGGTTTGTGAGGGTCTATAAAATTGAAAAAACTCTAGAAACTATCATCAACACAAATAAAAAAACAATAAATAATAGTTAATTTTAATAATTTTGCAGAATTGAGAACTTGCTAATAGAATTAAGTTTATCGTTTATAAATCAAAAGTGAAATTCATATAATTACTCCATTGAAATACCTAGCATGTATATAATGTGTAGATTACCATATTTCACCTTATGGACTTCAAAATTGACAAAAATCGACAAAGCCAACATATGTGGAACAAGATTTACGTGCCATAATAACAATTTTCTATACATCTTTCACTCAAGCCTTACCACGATAAGTTGAATGTTTTTAGTATGCCGAGTCATAGTATGGATATAGTTTTAAATATACTGTATTTCTCCATTTTATCATCAAAAGTGACGAAGATTGACAAAGCCAACCGAGGTTGAACCAATTTTACTTAGCATAGTCAAACTTTGTTATTAAATAGCCTTAACATATTCGGATACATTAAAACTTCACTGATGTAATACCGATAGTTCACTTTCTCGCTTCTCATAAGGTTTTTCGGATGACCTTGGAAAATTACCTTCCGAATAGGGATTGCTTTTCTCTTTTTAGTCACATTCACTTCTCTATATGCATTTACTTTCAGTAAAGTGAAAGGCTCTAACCTTCTAGAATTCAATATTCCCATAAGAGCTTGAATAGCGAATTTTATACCAAGTGTTGCTGATCAACTTCCAACTTTTTCATATGAGTATTCTTGATTGTGGCACTTTTTTTTTTGTTGTAGTGCTTGGAATTTGCGTATTCTTTTAAACGAAATTCTCCAATCTCATTCAATTTAAGGTCTTTACGCTCAATAGGGGCAGCACTTTCTGAAACACGACACGATATGGAGACATGCCAAATGGAGTTTTATATACTGTGCGATATGCCCTTAGAACATCATCCAACTTCTTTATCAATCTTTACTTGGAAGAATTCACCTTTAGTGAAAGAATTAGTTTTCACTCACAGATTTCAATTTTTCCATGTAGTTGAACATGATATGGATTGTTTTGCGGTGGCATACACAGTATTTAAATAAGCTTCATTCCATTCCGTAAAAGAAACCATTATATAAATGATGGTGTATGAGTGCGAATATAGCCACGAGGGACATATATGCTTGTGAATCACAATTTCTGGAAGCATATAAACCGAGGTTTCTGATATGAATTTAACTCTGAACATTCTACAAAGTTGACCCACCCCATTTACATAACTTTGCGTTATACGAATAGGACTTTGGAAGATTTTTCATTGTTACATAAGACATAATTGGATGTTAATTAAATCCTCATTTTAGCTTCAAAGAATCAAGTCTATTGGTTGCCATTTGTTCCAAAGTTTCTAACAATTGTCGCAATCTTTTTTTTCTCTCTCTTAAATTGTCTCAATCCATGTTTTCTTGTCATTTTCACGGTCTTTTTCTTTAAAATTATCCTCTTGCTCCTTTAAAAATTTTCAAAAATGTATTTGAGAAAGTGATTCTCAAGAAAAAAAAATCATACTTCATATGAGGTGATATATTCCAAAGTTGTACATAAAATATTGAGATGTGATTTGGGTGAATACATGCGTGAAAGACTTTGCAATGAAATTGGTTTTTGTGTTGTAAAACATCCTAAAATGATAAATCCATTATCTGCATGAATTAACTTTTCCCTAAATAATTACTAGGGATGGACTGGTAATATCCTAATTATGTAAGAGACATAATTACAAAATATTTTAAGAAAAAAAAGAGAGAAAATTTAAAATCCGAGTAGCTTTCTAACCTCATAAGGTTCATACGATAAATTATCGCATTCAGGTACTTTTTTTCTATAGCCTAACTGTGTGAGACGTTTAGAATGCATGCATGCCTGTTTGTTACAAAAATTAATAAGAAAAGTAGAAGAGAAAACTTATAGGAGCAAGACGAAATCTACAGATTTTATAATGAGAAACATTCGTCTTCTCTTTTAGCCTTTAAAAAATTAGTATATCTTTCGAATGAATTATTTATTTTAAAAGTGATAAGTCCATTATAAACTGATTTCTTCAATTATACAAGAAAATTTAGTGTGTTTTTATACAGGCACATCGTCTTGAAGTCACTCATTAAAACAAAATAAAAAAACATTTAATAAGATATAGAGAGGTCCACATAAAAACTGAAAGTGTATTTCAACTATGTTTTCTAATCATATTAACCACTGTTATGAAAAAAAGTACAATAAATTGAACATTACTTAACTATTAGTGTGTATATTTACTTAGATCAGTCCTTATTTGGTAGTAGACTTTTGATTCAGTCTATTTTAAATTTTGTGCATTTACAAAACTTTCAACTTTATAAATACTTATTTTTAGCATATTGCATGAAAAAGAAAGTAATAGTAAAGAGTTAGCCAGTAAATAATATAAATTAATATTACGAGATCCTTGTAGTCAGGGCTCGTCGATATGCCACTGTCAATTATTTTCAGGTAAGGAAAGATCAGGAAAAAATTGGTATGATAGTACTTTTCATATGATTTTCTTTTATGCTAATTAATTGCATGACCCTACGAATTTGTCCTTGCGCATCTTATTTTATTTCTTAAAAAGTATGCTAATTGGGCAGAGTTAGTATTTATGCATGGGATTGTGCGATTAGTGATGATATTCTCATAAGATTAAAACGTTAATGCAGAACACATTGGACTTAGCATAACATATACGGAAAACGTGACTAAAACTAGAGTGATTGCTAGGAAGAGTGTTAGGTTTTTAGTGCGTTGGAAATTCTTTAGACAAAAGGACTCTTATAAAATAGTTGTAAAAGTCAAGAGTTATTTGGTTGGTAGTATAGTCTTTGAAGGAGTCCAAGATGTCAACAAGATCACATATGATCAAGAGAATGCAATTAGAAGTGTAAACAGTGTCGAAGAGCTGCACAAGTTATGCTCCAAATTCTTAGCCGCAACTTACAGTGCATTTTTCACATAGAAAAAATTGGAATATGGATAAGGCTAATTTTCTAGGAGAATTGTATCCCTTTAAGTTAGCTTTCCAACTTATTTTGAATCATCTCCATCGGACATCGAGATATAAAATTATGATAAAATTACTGAGGCGTCGCTGGCCTGAGCTACGCTCGAACAACAGTGTTTAACCTTAGTTCGCGTTTTAAAGAGTTTTAATGGGCCTAGACTACCTAATTACCTTTTACTAGAAATATCCAAGTTCTTGCACTTTTTTTGGATGGTTGTTTATAATTCTTTTGCCTCACATCATTCTTTAGAGATCCGTGGAAACATTAATCATTTGTGATTTATCCTTTTCATTTTTGAGATCATTCAACCACATTTGGGGAAAACTTAATATTGAAGAATGCAAAACACATACTTCCTAAATTCATATTCAGGAATGTACTTTCTCAATAGCTTTTAGAGTTGCTCAAGATTGAGAAAGGTTGGTCAGTAAGCACGTGAAGAGTACAATAACAAGGCATTCTTGGTGGTCCACATAAAATAGGCAATTCAAGAAGATCGAGAATATGTGTGACTGAAGCACTTTTGAGCGGATCTTGGATATTGTAGAAATTAAATCTGCGAGTTTAGTAGATTTTCTAGACTAGATCATACTTTAAGTTCACATTGTATATAGTGGAAAGTACTGGCTTGGTCCCGAAATTTTTACCCAGTTAAGGGTTTTCTTCGTCATTGAAATTAACCAAAAACAATTAAAAGTGACTTTTTGCTTATTAATTGTTAATTTTAATTCCGCATTAGGGTTGAACTAGTAACTAACAATGAGGATAGTATGGTTGGATAGTTTTTTAGTTATTTTTATTTTTAAAAAAATGGCACGATGACAGCAAGATCAAGTAGTTATGTTCAAAGATTTATTTAGGGCAATGCAAGAATTGGGCAGCAGCTCAAGCACAACATCGTAATACAACAGAAAGTACCAACACCATGAGATCGATTGTTGAGGAGTTTCTTTGTTTCAACCCTCCATCATTCGACAATAAAGAAAAACCTTTTGTAGTCGACGAGTGGCTGAGAAGACTTGAAGGGATTTTCGAGCACATGAATTGCAACGACGCTTAGAGGGTTTCTTGCATGATGTTCATGCTGACTGACGATGTTGGCCATTGGTGGGAGACTGATATGTGCACTAGAGTACAGAGCAACAACATAATCTCACCTGGAAACAATTCAAGGAAGCCTTGTACAAGTAAATGCAATTTTTATGTGTTTATGCTTCGAACATAAATAATTATGTCATACATTTCTTAATTGAGAAGAGTGCTCAATATCAGTTGGTGAAATGCTCTGATATAAAGTTCCTATCAGCAGTGTTTGATGGCTTTGTAGACTCTCAAGTGACTCAAGACCTGCCACATGAATGTTTGTTGCTTGTGAGGATCGACAACATTGAATAATCATTTATTCGAATAACAAAATAATAAATAAAAACTTAGAATAGTTAGTTTGGACAAGATTCAAATTCCTTGTACGTTGGAATTAGCCTTGAGAGCTATAGAGACGGTAGAGTTGCGTTTGAGAACAAAATTGGATTACAAGAAACCAAGAGCTTCCTTAACCACATTTTGTAAATGTTTCAGTATGCAGACCTGAATGCACATCTCTATTAGCCAATATTTCTTCAGGCAATAGGCACAATTCGTGACTTGGATATTGCACACAAGGGATAATTGAATGAGGCAATTTGACGGAATGTTCCATTTGACACTAAATAATATATACATACATACATATATATGTCCTACAAGTAAAATTTGAATATTCAATAATAGTTAACTTTTAATTGGTGTTTTGGTGAGGCTTTAGAGTGCTTTCTTGAGACTCTTTATGAGTAGATATAGTGATTTTCAATTTTGAAAATTGGTCGTCTTTCAAATAATGGAGTAATAATTGTTACTCATGCCACAATACATTTAAATGAAACGAGTAACAATGAAATCGTTGATAAGACCTTAGTACGAAATACATTTGATCACTGCAACAAAATATAGCTTTCCCAACCAACCCAAAACTATTCAGCAAAAGTGCTCTTTTACCAACTAATATAAATACTCGGTCATATCTTTACTGACCAGTTTTTTCACGATCCAATAGAAATAGACAATGAAAATTGTCTTTGCCGACCAGTATTTTACCATCACACCAAAATTAGCCATTAAAAATTTCATTTACCAACCACAATAATTATTAGTTGGCCTAGATGAGACATATTTACCGACTAATTCATAAGATACATATATATGCACATGCATCACCTCTCCTATTATTTAGCTTTCCATTTGCTTTGCTAGAGGTTTTTGATTGAAAATATTGTTTTGTGATTTCGAATATTTCTTGATTTTAAATTCTTGCTGGTGCATTGTGTAAAACTTCAAATAATATAATAAAATTTAATTATTCTAGATGCTATATTTTATATTTTGGAAAATTGGGGGAGTGAAGTGATATATGTAATAATTCAATTTTATTTAGGCCAAATATTTAGATTTTGATAGAGCAATGATAAGTATATCAATATTGGGCCCATTGCATAGCTAGTATTTACTCATCTATTTTTGGATCGAGAAAAAGTCAATTCGGGTAAATCAGCTCCAAGATATTGCAGTTTGAAGAAGTTGTTAACAACACGTTTTTTCAATTGAATTAAAACTTTGAATGTAAATGGAGTTGATGCCACGCGTACGAAAATGTTTATTTTTTATTTTGAGTTGTTTGGGTTAGTTGACATGAGTTGGGTTGTTGGGGATAAAGTGTTCTTTTTATTATTATTGGGATAATGATTGTAGTACTTTTGTTTGATGGAACACGACACTTGTGGTTTAATTTTACCGTAAATCCAACTTCATTTTCACCTTTAAATACTGTATAGGAGGTTTTATTATTTGCACCATAGAATATATAGATGCACATACATACGGCAGGTAAGTAGCAAATAAAGATTTGGAATGTGATTTTGGTTTTCGCCCTTCAAATTTATTTGATTTAACAAGAAGGATTACGAGGTGTAAGTTGTTTGTCTCGGTTATTTTATTTCCTTAAGTTGATAAATATTATGCTATTGTAAGTTATGATATGATATGTATGTTATGATCATCCAGTACCAAAGATACGATATTTATTAAGCTCTTATCGATTTCTAAAGATATGATAGGACGATATGATATTTTTGACACATGATTTAATTTTATTTATTTGAGATTGCACCAAATATTCATGTTCTACCGAATATTCTTATATACTCACACTTTTCCCTCCCTCTCACATATTAGAATGGGTCGTTGGATGGCAGGCGATGAGGTGCACTTGTTGTGCTTGGATTTATTGAACTTAATAAATTAAATCCAATGTAACGTTTACTTTCAGCATTTACTTTAATTTTATTATTGCGTGAATCTTTTATTTAAGATTTGGAACAAAAGTTGTTTGAATTTAAAATTATGTGGGTGACTTGATGAGTTCAAGCTATTTTCATTGGTCTTCTTTATTCAAACTTGTTTCTATTATGTTAGGTCTTCTTTACTGTTAAAAGTTTCAGTTTAACAAAATATGTTGATTTGGAGATTTGACCTTACAGTCACTATTTTTGGCAAATAGTTCATGGTCTCCTCGCACATTCAATTAAAATGATTAGTTATAATAATTGTAAAAGAAATTTGTCACATTACCTATGTCGAAACTTAGTGTTAATATAACCATTGATAATTATTATTCATACGTAAATAAATGAAGGATTTGCAAATTTTTTGTGTAACTTCGAGTATACATAATGTTATGTAAAACTTTATGTCACAATGCAAAATCTTATTAAAACTTTCGGTAGTGACTTAAATTATAAAATTTGGGTTGTTATACATTGTGTACGAGTGTGTCAATTCCTATGCTTAGTATAGTGTTAGGTTTTTAGTGTTGGCGATTTTGTGGACAAAAAGATTAATTTGTAACGTGTTGTAAAAGTTAAGGACCTAAGTTGCAATTTGTATTAATTGGGTTATATAGGTTTCGAAGCATTTTCGCTAGCTTTTTGCCTATTTGGCGCTTGAGCAACTAAAACAGAATGCCTGTCGCCTACCTATCCCCGAACTCTCGCTCGAGCAACAATGCGTCACTCACTTATTGCCAGCTTCTTGCTCGAGCGACGGGTCGATCCAAAAAACCTAATTTGCTGTTTTGAAGTATTTTTTCGGCTCATTCAACCTAATTACCTTCTTCTATAAATACCTAAACATATGCACGAAAATAAGGTATGATTGTTCATTGTGCTTATTCTCTAACAAATTCATATTATCTTTTGAAAATCCAGAGCCATTCATACATTGATTCCATCATTTCTTCTTGAGATCAAACAACCACATATTTGGGAAAATATCAAACCCATTGAATCTGAAACACCACCTACTTCTTATTGGTCATAGGAAGGTACTTTCTCAATTGAACTTCAAAAGCTGCTAGAGGTTGACAAAGGTTGGACTACAAGCGTAGGAAAAGCACAAGGCCTTGGAGTAGGTTCTTGGAATTCCGCTGAGAAGAGACAATTACAGAAGATCTTGAAATAGATTTTGGAGCAGACCTTGGAGTTAGCAGGAAATAGATCGAGAAGTCTAGTGGAGTTGACTGATAGCTTCTGACTTAATTGACTCCGTATTGTATATAGTGGAAGTAACTGGCTTGATCCTGGAGATTTTAGTCATTTGAGGTTTCGTCGTCATCATATCGGTGTTTATTATTGTTTTCCTTATTATTATGGCAAATCAACGTACCATAATTAGATTTATATGCATAATCATCTAGAAACAATTAAAGTGACTTGTTGCTTTTGATTAATTAATTCCGTACATAGGGTCAAAACTAAAAACGGTTAAATAACAACCATTTGGTAATTTAAAAATTGTAAGTTGGTAATTCGTGAACTGTTAAGTGGTATCCAATACGACATCTGGGATTCTTTTCATATAGTTTTAAGTTGAGCTTTCAATTTGTTTTGGAATTTTGATTATTGCACATGTTTTAAAAAAGAATTAAAAATCACAATTGCCGACTAAAATTGTAGTAGGGAAATGTTTTTGCATAGGTTCTAGTCGACTAAAATTGCCGACTTTTATATGAATTTTCCCGACCCAAAATATGGTCAAGAAAAAGTTTTTATCTTTACCGACCATCGTAATTTTGATAAGTACTAATTTGTATTCTAGTATGTGAAAACCTTTGCTGGCTCACTTTTGGCGACCAGTTGTCAACCAACATTTACTAGTCAGTGAACGGTTTCACCAACTGATATTGATGATATTGAACTTTAAGCGATCAACCTCTTGGTCGGAAAAACTCATGTTTCTTGTAGTAAGCATGCCAAGAATTTTACTCTTGTTGAATTTTTAACACTTGAAGGGACCAAAATAACAGCATTAGAAACCTGTCACGATAAATTAAACAGTTACCATTGCAATATTTTCTAAGAAATGTATACATTTTGTTTCAAAATCAGCTGAAAAGAAATTAAAAATGATGAAACAAACAAGACGCTAAACATGGCATGTACTTGATTTTCATAGAATCCAAATTTAGTAAAGGTTTTATTTTGGATTACTTGAATTAAATCACATGAATGACTGAACGATAATTCAAAATATGCTAAAATAATTGTAGACATGTTAGCAAGAAATAATTTCCACCAAGTGTGAAATTCCGTTTGGATTGAATTCTTTTAGTCGTCGATCATGATGCAATAAATTAGAAAGACATATGAGAACACAAATATTATCAGACATATGAGAACACAAGTTGCAATACTAAGGGAAAAACTCACCAGAAAATAAGAAGAATATAACAAACCAAATCAATGAAACAACTAACTAAGTACCTTCTGTCGCAGCTACAGCTGTAAAACTGAATGAAAAATTGGTTTCAACCGCAAGTTTGAACCAATATCTACATAAACTACATATTTCTTAAATGATTGCAAGGATATAGGAGTCTCCACCTAATTAGGTACGAGAAATAATTCCATTAGTAATTAATTAAGTCGTGTCTAGTTTCTTAATTGGCACATAGCTGACCAATATTGGAGTACCTGCAATAATTTATTACTGTTTTTAAAATTCAAAATGTAAGACCTTATCCGGAAAATATTGAGAAAAGGTTGACACTTTTGCTGTCACATTTTTGCTATCAAATGGTTGCTGAGTTTTTGCATCTAACATAATGTGATTTAAGTGCAAATAGTTGATAGTTTAACTTCTGTAAGTTATCCAAGTATGGTCTTATATTTTGTTGTCAACTTGATAGATTGTGAGTACGTAAAAAGTTGTTGACAAGCATGTGTATTGTAAGTTTATATATATTTAGCAAAAAATAAAGCAAATGTGTGTTCCTTTTTTTTTTATTTACATTTTTCATTTCTTCAAAAACAGAGTTTAACCTTTCATTCTCTTGGAACATGCAATCTTTCATGGTATCAGAGCTCCTTTGATCTTAGAAAGGGGACCGTAAGAAGGGAAGAAGAAGAACTAGGGCAACAGACAAAAGAAACCATCAGTAAAGTTATATTCAGTTGACAGAAAAGTAAATGGATTCAAGTGCTTTCTCAACACCATTGCCATCTACTCTCACCGGATAAAATTACAACTTCTAGACTACAAAAATGAAGGTTTACCTCAAAACTTATGATTTGTGGGAGATAACAGATACTGGAGTTGAGCCTCCACCCTTGAGAGCAAACCCATTCGTAGCTCAGATTAAGCAGCATAGTGAAGATGTGGCCAAAAAGTTCAAA
>CAIGRP010038961.1:0-17501 GCA_903798385.1 Fraxinus cuspidata
CCAAACTTTGGATTTCCTTCGTTTTGCACTTTTTTCATTCATTTGTTTCCAAATCCATCAATTTGCATTGAGTTCAACCTAAAAAACATAATTAACATAAAATTAAGATATAACTCATTCAAATCATTAACAAATACTCTAATTTAATGGACTAGATAAGTGTATAAAATACACTTATCAATAAGCCTACATTCCCCACTGCTGGAGATATTTCACTTCCACCAGTAAGGCACAAGGCAAGCAACTCCCCGTCCTTTCCAAGGGTAACCCCTACAGCAAACACATGCCACTTCAGTGTTTTAGATGTGGGCAACCAGGACACGAGTAATTAATGCCCTCAACGAAGGCGAGTTAATTTGGTGGAATATGACAGTAAATCTGGGAAAAAGAGTTGGCTCATGCTCAGGAGTCTTTTGAAGTTGTCAAAATCGTTGAAGGGGATGATGCAGAGAGAATTATTGTATTGTCCAGAAGTTGTTATTGGTCCCTGGACAACCACACTCCAACAAGAGACTTGCTATCTTTAGAAACAAATGGACCATGAATAAAAGGGTTTGAGATGTTATGGTGGATATTGGAAGAACTGATAACATTGTGTCAGTCTTTCAAGGCCTTTAATTTACCCACCGAAAAACAACTTAAACCTGACAAAGTTGGCTGGGCAAAGAAAGAGGTCAATGCCACAGTCTAAGAAGTGTGCACGGTATTTTCTCAATCGGTAAGCATTATTAAGATGATGTAATTTGTTATATCATCGATATGGATGCCTGTCATGTTCTTTTAGAGAGGCCATGGCAATATGATGTTGAGGCCACTCATGACGGGAGAGAGAACACTTGCTCTTTCATTTGGAGGGACAACCAATAATCCACTATGTTAACCTCATCCTCCAAGGCTCAACATACATTCCCTACACAATTAACAGCCTTTGGTCCGAAAGTTGAACAGGTCTTTAAATAACAACAGAAAGTGATTATCTTTTGGTGTAGGAGTACAAAATTCAGAATTCTTCAAGTCCCGATGAATTGGCTTCACTTGTGAAAGTATTTGGTGTTTTTGTTGGGTTTGTGACCCAAATTCATCTAGGATTTGCGTGGTTTGGTGTATTGGGCCTTGAAGGGTCTATGGAGGAAAAAGGGATTGACGGTGCTAGCCTACCTGCCCGCTTACGGCCTGCCTGTTGCTCGAGTGCAGCGCCATTTCGGGATTTCCTTGCTTTGTATATTCCAAGCATTTTTTGACCTAGTTTCCATTTTTAGGGCTATTATTAGTATTTGACATGTAGTCATATATATTTGGCTTCTCTTCATAGTTAGAACAGGATTTTATCTCATTATTAATGAGATTAGAATTATTGTGAGATATACAATATTGTTATAATTTTCTTTCTCCACTATAGTTGAATAAAATCTCTAATTCCTCTGCCAAATTAAATTCTTATTTCTTGTATTCTTATTGTTGTGATCAATACTTCATATTGTGCAGTATTACCTTGTTCCGTCCCTAACAATTTTGACATTGTGTGGGATTTACCCCCCATGAGGGATGTGCATCATCAAATTAACTTGGTACCAGGTGCTAATTTCCCTAATCTACCCTACCCCCACTACAGGATGAGTTCTAAAGAATATGACACTCTTCAGGCCTTAGTGGATGAAGCAATTGGTCAGGTTTTTACTTTCTCTATTTTAACACTATTTTGTTAATTGTCTAGGGAAAGATGGTATCATTTCAGTACTTCAGCTTTTTTGGTGGACATTCTAGAATATCCAACATATTGCTGAGATTCTCTCTCTCTTTTAGCGGCCTGTTTGTTTTCAAATTCTTCATCTCTTCAGGGTTAATTTGACGCAATTAATCCTCGTTACAGGTTAGTTTGCTTTGCAGATTAGCTTCTAAACCAATATTTTTCTAGCTTGCAAATAAATTGTTTGAACAAGGATCACTTGAACAGATCGAGAAATTGGTCTCAATTCCCAACATTAGTTGACTAAGTTACTGAAGCTAGGTACTATACAAAAATTCAGCTAGTTTACAAGTTTGACTTCATGGCCTATTACTCGTTTGAGTATGATATGATGCACCAAAACCTTAAGCACTATATGTATTCTTTGAGTTTAAACTCCAATATTTCAAAGTAAACACATTATTCTCTAGTCACAAATTCCATTTGGAACATCATCGAAGGGGTAAATTTTGTCTGTGGTCGAAGTTTCAACGTGGTACTGGTGGTGTAGACAAAGTAGGCAAGATATTACTGTCCCCAAACTGGACTGATCTGTAGTAGACTGTTTTCAGCCCCTGATTGTTCCTCTGTACCAATTTCCAACTCCACCTGAATTGAATTACTCAGCTCCTCAATTTTATCAGGATCCCCAAGAGGTGAACCACGAACCATAGTCAGTTCATCAAATACTACATCCCTACTAACAACCACATTTCTTGTCTCAGGATACCACAATTTATACTCATTCATGGATGATTTATACCTAAGAAAGATGCACTTTCTAGACCTAGACTCCAACTTTCTATTATCCACATGAGTATAAACAGGATACCCAAAAATCTTCAAATCAGAATAACAAAAAGGTTTACCAGACCATACATCTTCTCGTGTCTTTTTATCAATAGAGCTGAGGGTGAGCAACTAATTAGAAAATAAGCTGCAGTAGCAGCTTCAGCCCAAAAAGTCTTAGGCAACCCAAAATTTGAAAGCATACATGAACATTTTCCATCAAAGTACTATTCATCCGTCAAGCACTGTCAAGTGTCTCAAGATGCCTGCAGTCCTGCAGAAGCTATTGAATTCATCTGAACAAAACACCAACCCATTATTTGTATTTAGACGTTTCACCTACTTTCGAGTTTACTTTTCTACTAATGTTTTCAACTCATTGAATGTATCAAATACATCACTCTTCTACTTCAAGAAGAATACCTTAACTTTCATGAATAAATCATCAATCACCGTCAACAAGTAATAATAGCCTCATTTTAATGGTACCCTGGCCGGTCCCCAAAGATCTTGTTGACGTCAAAAATTGTACGCACAAGATTCAAGTCAACTTAAAGTGCAGATGAGGATTTTTATTGATAAAGACTTGCAAATTATGATTGTAACTATAAGTGTTAGGCCTATGACCGGAGGTCCATTAGTGTTGGATACTCCCTCCTCGACAAAGAAGTGGAATGAGGAATTTTTTTATGTATTAGGGGAATGGTAGTTTCATCATGCCGAGATGAATAGAGAGGACATCGTTCCTACCCTCTATCACCTACTGTGTAAGTAAAACATCATTTTTGTATACTTTCGTGCTTGTTTTTAGAAAACATATTTTTAATTGACTTGAATCCTATTGCAAACTATAAAAAAGTTATTTTGACCAAAGCAGTGCAAGAGCGAGCTGACGGGATTAGATCACTTCTGAGAAAGCAGAAGTCTTGCAAGTCTATTACCTCGGATTCCAATTTTTTTTCCAAACTCTTTCGCCGGCCTCATCATCAGCTAGAGCTCCTACTACTATCCCTTCTTTTTCTAGTAAGTGCCTCCCAAGTATTTTAATTAACTCAGACCACAACTGTTGAACTTATACTCGTTCATTCCCATCTCAGATCAAGACCAAGAAATGTTGGGATACAAAGAGGCGAAAGTAGCAGCCGCTGCTAAGGGCAAGAGGAAAGAAATTCTGGCAGAGGTTATGAACCGATCTGAGGAAATTGAACCCGAGGTTGAGCATGAACAACCTTTGAAGGGGCTTCGTTCTGAGGAGCCATTATCAAAATCCACTCTCGTGGCCTCATCTCCTGCAAGGTCTGCTCCTATGACCCCAACTCCTACATCAGTCCAAGCCATCACTGGGACTAGCTCCACAAGGCTACAAGAAACATGTCCAGGTTTACAGAGGCCAAACGTTGATAACTTTATAGGATGCCGACCTGAGATTTTACAGGACTTTCTCAGGGTGCCATCTCCCTCCAGGGAGTCCATTGCGGTACTTCCATCTCCATAAAGAGAATCTACTACTCTCCTTACCAGGACCTGGAATGAACGGGAGCAACAATTCCTTGCTGATATTCTGGTGGGCGAGGCAATAATTTCTTCCCAACTCCATAGCCACCGATCGATCTTATATATGATGTTTGTGGCTAGAATAAGGTAGTTTTTCAAGCTCCAGCACTTTGGGGTTTAATTAAGTGTCATGATCCATAACTCGAATTATTTATGTTTTCAAGTCAAGACCGAGCTAGACAAGATGCTTGAAGCAAAAAATGAGGCCATGACCTTATTTGACAAGATGGAGGCATAGAAGGCGAAATTTGCTGAGAATGAGAGGGATTATGAAGATTACGTAAATAAAATGGGGGAGGAGCTAAATGCCATATTGACCACGGAACTCAAACTCATGGATAATAATAAGGCTCTACAAATTTAGGGAAAAGAAGCCAATGCCCGTGCTAAGAACGAGAAGAAGAAGGCTGACGAAGAAAAAGCTCGGGCAGAGAAGGCTAAGAAAAAGGTTGAAGAGGCCAACAAGAAGGCGGTCGAAGCTGAGGTCAAGGCCTCCAGAGCGGTAAAGGAATGGAGGGCCACTCTTGAGTTTGATGCTTTAGCTCAAGATGCTTACGTCATGGCACTAGGTGAGATAATAAAGCATATCAACAAGGAGAGGTTGGACTTTGATACTTCTTTCTTGGTAGAGGCCTATAAGAAACAACAAAAGGAGCTTGGACAATTGTCAAAGGCAGCAGGAGTTTAGATCTACCCTGCCGACGAAGATGTTGAGCATGAGTTCCTACCTCCACAAAGCCCATTAGTCTCTTAGTTTTTCCTTATTATTTTTTGGTTTTTGTCGAACTTTGAAACTTCTTTTTGAGTTTATTTGTAATCTTATTTTATTGATGAATGAATATCAATTTGTCTTCTTTTTTTATGCAAAATATTATTTCTTCAATCTTCATTATATATAAAAAATGAGACTTGTTACGCCCATTTGGACAAAGTGTTAGAACACCTGCAAACTTAGTTCGGTCTGCTCATGAGCAGGACTTAAATGATTTCCTTGTAAAAAATTCCTCTAAGTGTTGCAGCACATGCAAATTTAGTTCGGCATGCTCATGAGCAGGATTTAAACGATTTCCTTATAGGAAATTCCTCTAAGTGTTGCAGCACATGCAACCTTAGTTCGGCCTGCTCATAAGCAGGACTTAAACGATTTTCTTGTAGATAATTTATCTAAGTATTGCAACACATGCAACCTTAGTTCGGTCTACTCATGAGCAGGGCTTAAATGATTTCCTCCAAGTGTTGTAGTACATGCAACCTTAGTTCAGTGAATCATAGTTCTGTACATCTTCCATTTTAACAAAACACACATTTTATTATAGATAACTTATGCATGACACAAGATACATTCGCTATTCTACTAGTAATACTTCTTAAGATGTTTTGCATTCTAAGGATGCAGCAGAGGTCTGCCCTCCATATATTCCAGCTTATAAGCCCCCTTAAGTAGTGCTTTTGTTACTTTGTAAAGGCCTTCCCAGTTAGGTCCTAGAGATCCAGAGTTGAGTTCCCTTGTAGCCAGAAAGCTTTTTCTTAACACCAGGTTACAGACCTCGAATTCCCATTTCCTAACCTTCTGATTATAGTGTCTCGCATGGCGTTGCTTATATATGGCATTCCTGGTTTTAGCCTCATTCATTATCTCTTTTACTAAATCCAATTCTCCTCACAACACCTTCTCATTTCCTTCCTCATGATACATCATCGTCCGAATAGAAAGAATCTCTATCTCAAGTAGGATAAGAGCTTCCAACCCAAAATCTAAAGAGAAATGGGTTTTTCCCATTGCTATTCCTAGACGTAGTGCGATAAGACCATAGCACGTTAGGGAGTTCCTCGGCCCATCCTCCCTTAAGAGCATCGAGTTTGGGTTTGAGCGTGTTCTTGATGATCTTATTAATTGCTTCAACTTGATCGTTAGCTTCAAGGTGATTTGGCATGGAGAAGTGCTTTCGTATGCCAAATTCTTCACAAAAATTAGTAAAGCGAATGTTGTCAAATTATTTTCCATTATCAGTTACAATAGAATGTGGTATTCCAAATCTACATATAATAGACTTCCACATGAAATCGGTGGTCTTTTACTCAGTTATCTTAGCCGAGGATTCGCCTTCCACCCATTTAGTGAAATAATCTACTATGACAATTGTAAACTTTGTTCTCCCTTTCCAGTAGGCATGGGACCAATCAGGTCAACCCCCCACTTATCGCATCTCTTAGCAAATTCCAACACATCCTTCCTCATGATAGGCCAAAAGTTTCCTTGACGCACTATTTTATGAACCAATAATTGCCCACCGGCATGATTTCCACACACTCCTTCGTGTATCTCTTGCAAAGCGTAAAGCGCCTCCTCTTCATTCAAGCATCTCAACAAAGGCATAGAATACCCTCGTTTGTAGAGAACATTGTCAATCAACGTGTACCTTGTCGACTTCATCCGAAGTTTTCTAGCCTCAACAAGGGTCTTCTGGACATGAACCTATTTTCAGTATGAACTAATTTTATCTATCCATGTTGGCTTCGGATCAACCATCATTGAAACGATCTCCATCCTTTCGATGGTCGGATGACAAATCCTTCCTACCGAAATGTTGTCAAACTCCTCTATCTCTTCACTCGTTGCCAAACGAGCTAAGGCGTCGGCGTTGCTATTTTGAGTTCGGGAAATTCGTTTGATTATCACGGTCTGGAAAATTTTCAACTCTTTCTTAACAATCTAGAGATAGTTGTTCATTCTTTCTTCCTTAACTTGGTAAGATTCATTGACTTGATTGACCACCAATTGTGAGTCGATGTAAATTATTAGATAAACGACTCTCATGTCTTTCGCCATTCTCATCCCCGCTATGAGGGCAGAGTGTCTTGTGGGGGTTCTTATGTTGGGTCCAAACTGAATTCTACAACAAAATCAGCGAGAGCTTGACCCTTGATGGAGGTGCGATGTTTATATCGTATTTCAAACTGCCCAAGTTCTACTGCCCACTTAACCATCCGACCTGAGGGTATCGGGTTTTTATAGGACCTGCCTTAATGGGTAGTTAGTTAGAATCTCAATTGGGTGTTCTGAAAAGTAGGGGCCTCAGCTTCCTTGCTGCCATGACCTTAGCATAGACCAGTTTCTCTAACACTAATGGTGTGTTCAGATACTGCCAAATATAAATCAGCTTTTCTCCTTTTTTGGTTTCGATAACATCGGCAGTCGCGCCAGTTATTGTTTTAATTCATCAAAGGCGAGTTGGCATTCGTGAGTCCATTCAAATTTCTTTCTTCCTCGTAAGACATCGAAGCAGGTTTTGTACTTGTCAGTCAATTTTGACATGAAACGACTAACGGTGGCTACTCTTCCAGTCAAACTTTGAACCTCCTTAGGCTTTGTTGGGGGGATGCATTTCAATAATGGCCCTTTTTTGGATTTTCTTCGATTCCCCCTATGATTCACTAGGTAACTCAAGAATTTTTTTAAGCTTATACCAAATGCACATTTGTGTTGGTTTAGCTTCATCCCGTATTTTCTCAAGATTCCAAACATTTCATCAAGGTGTTGTCGATGGTTCCTAGCGTCCATACTCTTTACCAGCATGTCATCAACATATACTTCCATGGTTTTGCCGATGTACTTGGCAAACATATCGTTGACCAGATGCTGGTAAGTGGCCCCAGTATTTTTGAGGCCAAAAGGCATCATTTTATAGCAATATAAACGTCGGTTACTGATGAAAGCGGCGTGTTCTTCGTCTGGTCTATACATGGGAATTTGATTATACCCTGAGTATGCATCCATGAAACTAAGCAGCTCATGTCCAGCTGTTACATCTACCATTTGATATATCATCAATAGTGGAAAGATATCCTTAGGACATGCTTTATTCAAATCGGTAAAATCTATGCACATTCTCCAATCTCCATTGTTTTTCTTCACAAGAACTGGGTTAGCAACCCATTTTAGGTACTTCGCTTCACGGATAAATCCATTATGGAGCAACTTTTGTACCTCCTTATTCAAAGCCTCGTACCTTTCTGGATTATGAGGTCGGCATCGTTGCTGTCTAGGGCACACCATTAGATCGGTGCCTAGCTTGTGGCAAATGATCCCTGGATAAATATTTTTCATGTTTGAATGGTTCCAAGCGAAGACGTCTAGGTTTTATTTGAGAAACTTAATAATCTAACTTCGGTAGGGTAATTGCAATTCGTGGCCTATTACTCTGAGCACCTTTGGCAGATCGCCCGATCCGACTTCCACTCTATCCAGCTCCTCCATAGGCTCTCCCCCTTTTATCCTTATATGTTGGTCTAACAAGCTGAAGTCAGGTTCAGGTAGGTTTCCCATAAGAACTTCTGGGGAAAATGTGTGTCCTTCTTTGTCGAACAAATCTTCATCCATCATTTTTCAGCAATGTCTCTGTTTCCCTTAACTTGTCCTACACCATGAGGCATAGGAAATTTGAGAGAGTAATGATACATCGATATGATTGCCCTAAGGTTAAATAACAAAGGCTGCCCTATAATGGCGTTATAAGGGGAATTGGAATTTATCACTTCAAACTCTGCATTTAGTTTAGTTAAGCGTGGAGCTTCGCTGTCCTCAACACAGAGCTTGATCAACCCTTTGGCTTTGGTGAGGGCTTTGTTGAGTCCTAAATTCACATTCGAGTATGATTGTGGAAAACTCGGTGGGATGCCCATTCATTCTAGTGTATTAACATAAAGTATGTTAAGAGAGCTTCTCGTGTCGACTAGAACCTTGGGAATGATAACTCCTGCTATTGGTATCGAGATCACCATGACTCCAGGGTAAGGACAAAGATCTACGTCCTATTCTCCAGATGAAAGTTGATGCGCTTCTGCAGTGTTTCTCAGTAATGCCAATCTTAGTGAGGTCGGCGATGGTAGGCCCTTTTAACATTTGGATCTGTGGGCTAGGTAAATCAATGTTGCAAGCCCTCACCTCAACTTGATTCTCACGCACTAGACCAATTCCATTTGGAATAGAGAACTTCATGCAATAATGGTATATCGAGGTGGTGGCTTGTAACTCATGTAGTATGGGTCTTCCTAGTATGACATTATAGTTGGAAGGAAGATCAATAACAATAAAATTTGCTAAGATCTTTCTCTAGCAAGGGATTTCACCCAATTCTACACTTAGAACAATTTATCCTCAAGCTTTAATGGGATCACCGGAAAATCCTTGCAATCTCCTGGAATATAGTTGAATGTAGCGTTCCTGGATCCCCATTTGTTCCAAAGCTCGGAAGTACAACATATTGACCGAACTCACATTATCGACTAGAGTTTGGTGCTCTTGTACCCCTACGAAAGCCATGGTTATTACCAATGCATCACTCTGGTCTTATAAAATCCCCTATGAATCTTCTTCCCAAAATCCAAACTATCTCGAGTATTTCATTACGTTGGTTTCGGGTTTCTGTAACATCACGTTATGATTTTTCTAGATGCGGGCATTACGCGCTTGTCTGCACCTTACTCTTTTGGACCCTTCGAGACATTGGTTTCCATTTATTAAAGTTTTGATCTCAGCTCGAGGTAAAGGTTTCCGAACTTGAGGACACGGCTGAGCCTCCTGGGTCATTCCTTGTTGATTAGGTTGTTAATTGCCAGCTTGGTTCTCCCTTCCAGGTTTAGCCTCAAATTTTCGCAGATGATCTCGTCGAATTAAGGACTCCACTTCTTCCTTTAAATTTCTACAGTTATCAGTATCATGTCCTGTAGTCTTGTGGTACCGACGGTACTTCCCTTGATTTTTCCCTGTTAATTCCTTGTTTTGAAGTGAAGGCCTACGAAACGTTTCTTTTCCTTCCGCTTGTAAAAAGACCTCCTCCAAGGTGGTATTTAACGGGTGATAGTCATGAAACTTGCTAGGATAAGACTTATGACGAATTTGATCCCTCCTATCATTTCTCTTTTCATGACCAAAGTCTTTATCAACTTTTTTCAGACTTTTTTCAGATATTATTGTCAAAAGTTTCTTAAAAACAATCTCGATTCATTCAGGGTTGGCCTTGAAATTTTGAGTTCCCTATGCGACAATTTTAAAATGGCGCTCCTTTCATGAAATTAAAAAATGTATTTCAATAATATTATTTCATTGCAAAATTATGACATTTAAATACTATTTATTTTCTTAAATGTCGTGAATAAGAAAAGTACAAAGGCCTTGAGATTTTGGATGCCCCATACGATATTTTAAAATGGTGCCCCTTTCATGAAATTTAAAAAATATATATAAATATTTCAATAATATTATATCATCGCAAAATTATAATATTTAAATATCGTTTATTTTCTTAAATGTCGTGAATAAGAAAAGTACAAGTAAAACTCAAAAGCAATTCCTAAACTTCATCAAAATTCATATGTTATAAACAAAGAACCATCCAAACCACTAAACTCTTCGTGCAATTTGATATGAGCAAATCTTGAAATCAGAAACATCAAATACCACGTGTAAACCTTGAAATGCAATAAATCATATAATCTTCTCAAATTTCTAGAAGCAAACTCACTAAGTAAACTTTCG
This sequence comes from Fraxinus cuspidata, assembly GCA_903798385.1. Classification (NCBI taxonomy): domain Eukaryota; kingdom Viridiplantae; phylum Streptophyta; class Magnoliopsida; order Lamiales; family Oleaceae; genus Fraxinus; species Fraxinus cuspidata. The sequence continues at coordinate 10,608 of CAIGRP010038961.1, forward strand.
TAATCAACAAGTTCTAACAAATCTTGTTCAACAGATATCAAAAGCTAAGCTATTCAATCATTCATGTAATATGGTTAATCGTAAATAAGACTTTAATAACTTCAATTTTGAAAAACTACTTTCGACAGATGCAACAGTAACAAGAATTGTCAATAATATTCTATAAGCAATAAATGTATTCGAAAAGTAATCTAATATTTTTAATTAAATCAATATATCAAAAGCCGTCTTTGTTTCATTTGGTAAAAGATTACGCAAAATTTATAACTCTTGAAACAAATCTTCACCATCAATGTCAAGATGATTACAATATGCTTTTAAATTAACATCATCAATGAGTTTTAACTTGTGAGGAGAAAATAGAAAGCCATTTTCTCATATGAATTGAATTAATCGAACATCGTTCAAGTGATCCAATTGCTTGATTTACTATGCCTTTGTTTGAGCCCAATTTTTAGAGAAAAAAAAATGCATTCTTAAACAATATGACTCAATTTCAATCACATTGTTCAATAAAATAATATTATAAGCAAACCTAAAATTTTTCCTTATTTTTTTAACCACACATTTCTCATCAATACACTATTCAAAAATGCATTTTAAAAAAATGTGGCTCAAGCAAGCCCTATATAAAGGAAATATTTGATTCTAAAAGAATTTTCAGGTGATTTTGCATCCTCTATAGTAGTATTTTTATAAAAATGTTTCATCCTATGAATTATACGCTTTTCCCTTATATTATTTAGAACGTGATACTATTAAAGAAAATTATAATAAAAAAATTTATAACTAGTCAGTCACATTATTCTTAGCTTTGGTACTTTATGCAATTGCATATCATACCAAGTCAAACACCTACAATTAATAAAGAAATAATCCATAAATAAAAATAATTAAGCACAACACATTAAAATTTGTTATGAATGAGCCTAAAACATGTGAATCATTTCCCTTACTTTAATAAAAATGTCTTGATATAATACAACATTAGGAATAAAAAAAAAGACAATAATATTAAATGAAAATCATTATTTGTCTATTTTCAACTCTTTTTTTATAAACATTATTTCCTTTAACTTTACATAATAATAAAATTTTAAATTTTAAAAATATTTTAATTATATAATTATACATATATATACACGACAAAAAAAATTTGGCGTCCCTACAATATTGAGGTCATGTGTTGTCTCTCAACTCGTGCACCCTCAGAGTCGTCTTTGAATTCATTTCCCCACGAGAACTTGACTCGTCCTCAACTCTAAGCCTAAGAGCATTAGACTAGTTCAAGATACCAAATGATGAGATAGGCATGTTCTAAGGATAGAACTACGGAAATCCTCTTCGTGATTTCCAAGAAGTGACAAAGAAACAATAGTAGAAAAGAGTGTAAGATTGGTAACAGTCGGGCGCAGGCTGCTCCAGTTCCCAACTCATCTGGAAAATGAAATGGGGTTGCGTAAAGAATTTCTTGGGCATCCAAATTGGAGGACTACTTCAGTCAAAAGGAATCTCAAATTTCTCGTGATCTTGCCCTGAAGTACGAATTACAAATTTGTCGAAGCTCATTTTAAAGAAAAGGAAAAAAGTTAAAAATATGTGGGTCACAGTTCGGACGACAACTTCACTCAAAGTCAAAATAAATGAACACATTCATAACATAAATAAATAAATAAAAATTCCTATAATAAAATCTAAATTTAGAAATTTATCAACAAAACAACAATTTTCGTTTTTGTCCTAATGATTTAGTAAAGAAGAGTGCTCAATAACTCAAAGATACATGGGAGAAAAATTTAGTCTGTTTGGTGGCTACTTTTTTGCAAAAAATTATTTTAAATAGTGAATTTTTGAAAATGTGTAATAAACAATAGAAAAAAATTTTGAACTTACATGTACAATATTTTATTGTGTGTAATTGAATAAAATCATTAAACTTGAGTCACACCCCGTTTTTATGAGAATTAAAATCAAGGTTTTAATAAAATTTAATAAAAATTGATAACGTGACGAAATGCGATTGGCCTATTTTATTTTTATTTTTTCTTCTGATGTTTATAAACATTATTTTGTCAAATTTCTCATGATTGATATTTTTAATTATATATTAGGTTACTTCATTCAATTATGTGAAATTGCTTAATTTAAGCCACAAGTTCAACCACATCCACAGGCTATCACGTGGCCTAAAAAATAACCCCGTCAACAAAATAACAACAAAGTAAATAACGTCAAAGATTAATACAACTGAAAAACTATATTACACACTTCCATACTAAAAATAACAGACACCGTGAGTTTTTAACCGAGAGTTCTTAACCAGCCATATTTTTAGGGAAAGGGGAGAGCGGGTGCGGTGTCAAGGATAGCAACTTTGTTTAAGCCTCTTGATCCAATCGCAGTCCCAGTTTGCACAACTTCGACTACACATTGTAAATATTAGTTCAAGTTTGAGTTGTAATTTTCTTTCCATTGTAATAGTTTATTTCAATTGTAAAATAGCTCTGATATTGAAAAACGTAGTATGATTTCTTATCATTTAAACGTCTACTCCTATTACTTAGGTTTTTGTTCCGCAAAGTATTAGTATTTTAAACAATCTTTCAAACTTTTTGGTGTTTGCCCCCTACACCTAATTTCCTGTTTTCATCAATTGTAATTTCTAGCTTGCAAGCAATCGATGATCAAGTTATATTCAATGCATCTCAATTTTATGCTGCAAATTTTCTAAAAATTGTAATCAAATTTTATTTCATCCCGAAACTATCGAGAGAAGACGGAAGGTAGTCTAGCGGAACAGACTACTGCTTCATAGTATTCTTTTCTATGTCAGAAGAAAGGCACCCTAGTTGCACGTGAATGCGCTTGATGAAACAACTACTAGGTTGTAATATGCCGTTGAGGTCTCAAAGAAAAAGTCGAGGTGGCAGACATATTCGTGAATTACACATCCAAGTAGATGAAAGCCGAAGGGCTTGCATAGCAATGTCTAAAGCTATTGCAATCATACCTGATCTGCAGGATGAAATGGAAATAGAGCTCAACTACTAGTACTTCAACGTGTGGTTGACAATGGACAAGCCCCGCACAAGAGCATGTTTCAAGGCTCAGAATTTCGGAACATGTTACCTATGGAGGGACACGTGATGCAAAGAAATCGAGAACTTCTTGTTTGATATGGAACAATACCTTTTTTGCAGCTTTTTTAAAGACAAAACAAGAAAGGTTACAACTGCTATCATGTATCTTGATGGAGATTGCAAAATTATGATAGCGAACAATGAATGCTGATATTCATGCCAACATGATTAGAATAAATTCTTAAGATCTCCTCAAGAAAACGATCAGAACTTAACTTTTCCCATAAAATGTGAAATATCAAGCATGACGGATACTACGAAAGGTGAAACATACTAGCTCCATCAAGAAGTATGTGAAAGCATTTTCAGAGCATATGCTGAATATACGAAACATATTAAAAAATGATAAGCTATTCATCTTTATGATTAAGAAACATTATTTTAAATAGTGAATTTTTTAAAATGTATGATTAGAAAATATAAAAAAAATTGAATTTACATGTACAATATTCTATTGTGTAATTGAATAAAATTGTTAAACTTGAGTCCCACCCCTTTTTGTTGAGAATTAAAGTCAAGGTTTTAATAAAATTTAATATAAATTGATAAAATATATAATTAAAATTAATTATTAATTTTAACTAAAATACTACACTAAAAGGGCATATATTTTTAGGAAAGAGTCTCAAATACAGAAAAAATTTTACAGTTTTTTTATCGATGGGTAACGTGACGAGATGTGATTGACCTATTTTTCTTTTATTTTTTCTATCTGATGTTTATAAACATTATTTTGTCAAATTTCTCATGATTGATATTTTTAATTATATATTAGGTGACTTCATTCAATTATGTGAAATTGCTTAATTTAAGCCACAAGTTCAACCGCATCCATAGGCTATTACGTGGCCTAAAAAATAACCCCTTCAACAAAGTAAATAACGTCAAAGAGTAATACAATTGAAAAACTATATTACACAATTCTATACTAAAAATAACACACAAAGTGAGTTTTTAACTGAGTTCTTAACCGGCCATATTTTTTGGGGGAGGGATGTGTCGAATTTTATTAGGTTTTGAACTATGTACAATGAGAGGTTACGAGAAATATCGACCGTTGTGAAGTCAATGCAGCTTAGGATCAACTCTCACATCTTTTAATGTCTCAGCACTAGGAGGCCTGAAATCCAACAATAGTTAAAGAAATAATTAAAATCTCACCAATTATTAGCCCGCTTGACATTATAATGAAAATTTGATTTTGAAATAATTTTTTTTAAATGTGATTAAAAATTATTAAGAAAAAATAAATTTATATATAATATTAATTTATTAAAGAATGCGATAAGAAAAGGAAAAAAGTGGATTATAATTTCGTGGAGGTCTAACAAATCTAAGTTTGATGTCTATCACATACTTACTTCCTTCTACCTCATAAACTTTTCATACTGATTTGAAAAATATAATTAATATGATCTGAAAAAATGAAATTATGAATATTGATTTTTTTATGAGAATAAAAAATAACCCCTTCAACAAAGTAAATAACGTCAAAGAGTAATACAATTGAAAAACTATATTACACAATTCTATACTAAAAATAACACACAAAGTGAGTTTTTAACTGAGTTCTTAACCGGCCATATTTTTTGGGGGAGGGACGTGTCAAATTTTATTAGGTTTTGAACTATGTACAATGAGAGGTTACGAGAAATATCGACCGTTGCGAAGTCAATGCAGCTTAGGATCAACTCTCACATCTTTTAATGTCTCAGCACTAGGAGGCCTGAAATCCAACAATAGTTAAAGAAATAATTAAAATCGTACCAATTATTAGCCCGCTTGACATTATAATGAAATTTTGATTTTGAAATAATTTTTTTTAAATGTGATTAAAAATTATTAAGAAAAAATAAATTTATATATAATATTAATTTATTAAAGAATGCGATAAGAAAAGGCAAAAAGTGGATTATAATTTCGTGGAGGTCAAACAAATCTAAGTTTGATGTCTATCACATACTTACTTCCTTCTACCTCATAAACTTTTCATACTGATTTGAAAAATATAATTAATATGATCTGAGAAAATGAAATTTTGAATATTGATTTTTTTATGAGAATGTGTAATTAAAGTAATGANTGAATATTGATTTTTTTATGAGAATGTGTAATTAAAGTAATGAATATATTGAATATATGTATAAAATATTTTATTGTAATTAAAAATAAATACGAAAATTAAAAGATTAAATTTGAGAAAAAAAAAAAAAGAATCAATTTTAGGACGAAGAGAATACCGAACAAGTGCAATATACCTGGTAAATGTATCCCCTCGAATGGGATCAGGCATGGTTTCTTGGCGATCGAAGTTCTGTATGTGGGCAACCTTTCGGAAGAACGATTTTTCGATGAACTTCTGGGCTTCGTCCACCACGTGCTCTGGCTCCACCACCTCCGGTACAGTCTCCCTTTTCGACTTCTTCACAAATACATTAGGAGCCCTCGCAAGTTGGTGCAGTGCTGTGTATAACCCCAAACCCATTGACATCGCTATCATCCCCATCGCCACGAATACCGGCACAAAATCCCCCTTCGCCGCCCTGCAACCAGCCCACCAAAAACACAAAAAAACAAAAAAGTAAAAATCATTCGGTAAAACGCAAAATTAAGAACGAAAAATTGCTTCCCAATATGAATTTAATGATTAATTACTTTGATTTGATGCTTGGAGAGTGGAGCAAATCAACAGTGGGAGAATATGCTTTCATTCTTGGGGAAGTCGACGTCGTAAAATTCGAAGTTCCTCGCAGGCGATTCGACAGAGATTTCCAGTAAGCCTGTAAAATAAATCATTCAGAAAAAGAGGAGAAGATTAACATAAATACGCAGAGTAAGATGGATTTGAAAACGCATACTGAGGAATTGAAAGCCATTTTGAGTGAGAGAAAGGCAAAGTATACTGTAATTCGTTCACAGTGTGTGCCAAAAATCGATAACAGTTATATATAGAGTGGGGGGGAGTAAATGGACGATTCGGGAGACACCTAGACATGCAGGAAAAGGACACGTGTAGTACAGCATAACCTGGAAACCTCCCGAACAAACACGTCATTTCTCAAACCCACGCCCACTACAATCTGATTATGAGTTCCGACAAAATTCGTATCGACTCGGGTAAAATTTCATCTGCCCGTTGAAAATGTTTACGCGCTTATCCGCATTTCTATTATCATTCACTTGTGTAGGGGTGGACGTGGTTCCATTTGATTCTGGTTTCAAGAGAATCGAACCGAAGAACCAATGGTTTTTTTAATAATGGAACCAAATAGTTTTTTTTTAAGATGTGGAACTGAATCGAACCGAACCATTTGGTTCTGGTTCGATTTGGTCTGGTTCTAGTACTATTACAGAGTATTACTTAGATTTTCATATTTGCATCATACATATAAGTTACTAATATATACTTAAATAAAAAATATAAGCTTCAAACATTTAACAAGTTCAATTATCAATAATCAAGATCATAAAAATTCAAACTAACGAATAAAATATAAACGAATGAATCATTGCAAGAAGTTAATAATGTCAAGTTCCATTTTCATCATCCGTCCAATCAGTTCCTTTATATGAAGCCGTTAGCCTACATGAAAAAAATGAAATATGAAACTGAAATATAAAGTTAAAACTCGAAACTAATAAGTAGGGGTGGTGACAAAATGACCAAGCCAAGCAACTTAGCCCTTACCATCAAATAACCATTAATCGTTTAATACTCCATTACTCATGTTGTAACTTTGAGAAACTCTACAAA